>JAUMHR010000069.1:416598-428235 GCA_032361145.1 Enteromius fasciolatus
TGTGTGTGTGTGTGTGTGAAAGAGAGCACTGTAGTCTCACTAGGATTTACGAGGCTCAGATGTTCTGCAGGACGGTGGAGGATCACAGCTGCAAACCCAGTTGTGTTTCAGAGCTTCTGTGTCCCTAATGAGTTTCTCTGTTAACATACAAACACAGGCACATGCTCCTTCAGCTGCTTTTCTGTCGTAATTGAACGTTATTAATGTCGTATTCACATCTGCGCTCGACTCGACCGCTAGAGCTGAGGATGAAACGGAGCAGCAGTGCTTCTCTGATGTCAGTCGTCAGTGCTATATTTCACAGAGAGAGTGTGCACTGCTGCGTTAGTTCCTCTCCGTCACACTATGTGTTATTCTAGTGTTGCTCCCTTCGACTTGTTGTACAATAAAGTCTGAAAAGGTGCAGTTTTTTGACTGTTATGCATAAAAATGCCATTATATGTTTACAGATACACTATATATTCCCACAAGTATTGGGACACCCCTTTCTAGTGAACAGGTTTGACTACTTCCTAATACTTTTGGCAATATAGTGTATTTAGGAAACAAGTTAATGTACCTTTCTCCAAAGAACAAGCTACAGCCAGTTACTCTTCTTAGAGATGTGTGTTCTGTGCTGGATCTTCTGTTTTTGTTTTGGTCTGTGTGACTCCGCCCACTGCCAGTTTAACCAATAGCATGCCAAGAGTTGCCAGTTGGTGGGAAACACTTATATTTTGCATTAGGATGGCATTGTTTAGCCACTAGCTTTAATATTTAACTATATACGGCACCTTTTAACATCTCTATGCATAATCATCAACATTACGTTTATCTATATATTTGCTATCTTTTCGTTAAAGGGACAGTTTTCCCAAACATGTATGGCTTTGTTTCAACTGTTGACCACAAAAGAGGATATTTGTAGAATGTTGGCAATCAAACATTACGGTAGCCATTGACTTCCAAATAAAAATACTAACAAAAACACGTTTGGTTACCAGCATTCTTTAACGTTTTTTCCATTTGTGTCACCGAACGCAGCGTATTGCCTGCAATTTATTATTGTCCGCTGATTTCGAGATCAAAGACTGCAACAGTGTTCACCACTTTTAATAAAGATAACTATGGATTGAAATGATTCCCCAGACTGAAGGTGCGTCACTGAACAGTGATTTTCATTTGCATCCTTATCTGTGGAGTAGCACTTCACACATGTGCGGTTGCGTCAGGAATACGTCTCAAAAAACCCCTGAGGTGGTTTATGTGAGCATGTTTCAGAGGGCGTTTATGACTGGTCTTTTTGCGATCTTATAGAGAGAAAGCAAGTGTAAATATGCCAGCATGAATATGCAAATAGCTGTTCATTTATATATTTATAGTAAGGGTGGGCATAGATTAAGTTTACTTTTAATCTAGATTAAAATGGCTCATTTGAGTTCTGCCAAAGGCATTCAGAATTTGCGTGCTACCTATTATATTTGAGATATCTGTGTGTCAGTACCGCCGTCTTAAAAGTAGGGGTGTGAATCTTGGTTTCACAATTCAATGCAATAAGATTATTATTTATCAACACAATGGCCCAGTTTCACAAACATGGCTTAGGTTAAACCAGGACTAGGCCTTAGTTACATTAGGATATTTTCAGTAGAAGCTGTCTGGGACTAGTTTAAGCCTCGTCTGTGAAACCAGGAGGATATCACATTCTCATTCAGGATTACTGCACATGGCTACATTTTAAATCAAGTTTGGTGCAAAATTGACATTTTTTTTAATCATTATATAAACAGAGTAGCCTTATTTAGAATAGACTTATTTTAAAAAGTGCTCTTTGAGTATACGAAAGTTTACAGAAATAGTCTTGACTTTTAAAAGTTGGATTTTTCTTTTTTTCCCTCTGCATTATTGCTTTATTATTACTGATGAGACCATAGACATTTAACAGGCTCTGTTCAGACTAATGCACAGATCTCTTTCGATATATCAGATGTTTTGCTCTGCTCTGAAAACATAACTGACGGTGTATTCATCAGTTTTGTATAAAAGCATTAGAAAAGTGCCTTTAGCCGCAGCCGCGATCAGACAAACACAACGAGCACGTGACGCCCAAGTCTGTCAGCACGCAGGTTTCGTGCATTTAATACCAATGCGTTCCAAACGGTGGATGACGATCACGGACGACAGGTGACAAGAATCGAAGCTTTAGAAAACTAGTCCCGTCCGAATAGGGCTACAGTGTAATTCAGACAGAAAGTATCAAGGTGAAAGTCACCATAGCTTGTAGTATAGACTCCAACCCAACTTTGTGAATAGATTAACAGCGTTTTTTTGGGGGGTTTTTTTGCGCGATAAGAGTCTTGCGTTAACGCAGATAACGGCCCACCACTAACTTATAGTTTCTTAAACAAACTAAAAAATATAATGCCTTTTTTTTTTACTTTTCTTCCCCCCTTATTTAACTCTTATTTATTTATTTTACTTTTTTGCAATTGTATCTTCTACCCCAGAATAATTTTGATTTAATTTCCAGAGCAGGGCGAGCTCTGTGATGCAGTCGGAGCATTCCAACCAGCCCAAAATATTGCTTCGACCAATAGCGTGAGTTTGGGGTGGGGCTATTTGTTTCTGTGACCAGTAGGAGGCGAGGGGGAGTGTTCAGGAAACCTGTTTGGAAACAGTAGTTTTCATTTAGCTTAATGCCGGAAATCACACCTCATCCTTAATTACTGTTGTATTCCGATTCAATATAGGGCCCACATAAATTATAAATAGCTTTACTTTGCAATCCAGCGCAGACACACATCGTTAGCCTTCAGTGTCTCTCCTGTGCCTCTTCTGGTTTTTGCTGCATCCTGGCAGATGTGTCTTCTCCTGCGAAAGGTCAGATGAATCCCTCCCCCTCTCTCCTCCTTCCTCTTTTTCAGCCCTCCCTCCGTCTCTCTCTCTCTTTTCTGTCCTGAGACTGCATTTCTGTGATGCTGAAACACTCTTCACAGGGGGGCTCACATCTCTGCACTGTTGCTAAGCAGAAATCGTTGTGTGTGTGTGTATGTACTGTATGTGTGTGTGGGCATGTATGTTACACACGAGGACCTGCGAGAGTGTGTGTGAATGCCTGCCCTCTTCTCCGTCACAGAGTGTCCCTCTTACACCACTGCAGTGCTTTCAGTCAATTAGGGGAGAATTTTGTTGAGCTGGGGGTCTGGAACTAATTTGTCCTGACGACTGCAACCCCAATCAGCCTCCCCTCTCTCCCCATGTTCCTCCTGCTTCCCCGCAACTCTCTCCTTCATTGAGCGACAGTTACATAATTCACCTCACAGTGCAGTTATATTTATACCGCGTGCATGTGAGAGAGAAAGAGAACGAGAGAATTCTCCTCCGGACCAGTCGCGTTTGTGTGCTTGGCTTGGCACACCATCAAACCCTAAACCATGTCTTTGTTGTATCTCTCACAAGTGTTTACATGCACCACAGCCTTGGCGGCGCATGCGTATAACATTAGGCAGTGTGTAACCACAGAGTAATTCCAGTTAGTGTGGATGTTCCCTAACTTGTGGTCACAGATGGATTATGTAACCCGCTGGAGTCGGTTTTGATGCGAACTCTTACGTTTGCACACAGCTCCTTTCGACTCATGCACATTAGGAAGTCTCATTCTTGTTCAGCATCTGCAGTATTTCTCTCCAGAGGTTATAAGTGAAGAAAATGACTTTGTACCTGTTTAAATTATGTTTAATAAACCCTAAACTCTCTAGTAGTCTAGTTAATGTTTTGGAGCATATTTTCAAATTGCAAGAAAATTTTTTCTCCCACATATGAAGGACAAAAATCAGCAAAATTTCACATAAAGAAACTTAAAGTCTATTTTATTATATGTATGTATATATATATATATAAAATATGATTATTATTTTTTTTTTTTTAATTAAAAAGCATAAATTAGACCATTAAACAAAATAAAAGCAAGGCTTAAATATGTGCATTTTGACAATTATTTATATATATATATATATATATATATATATTTGTAGAGTTTTTGCATTACGTTAGTGAGAAGTGGAATGTGATTTTGGTATTGGTTTCATGATTCAATTAATTACGATTATCTTATCAACGATTCAATTCAATTCAATATCATCACGGTTATATCAAATTTATTTTGATTTTTTTTTATTAAATTATTTAAGCAGGCTACTTTTTTTAAAATAATTGTAATAATAATATATAATGAATTATTGTTAAGAATTTAAAGTAAGCATCTCCAGTGTAATTTATACAGCTCATCGAGGCTGTATCTAATCAAAAATACACACCAAAACAATTACTGCTAAAAACATTACTGCAATTTAAAATATTTTCTATTATAATATTCCTCTAAAATATAATTTATACCTGTGAGACAAAGCTTAATTACCTCCAATATTTAGTGCCATATGATCCTTCAGAAATCATTCTAATATGCTTTTTTATAATCAATTTTGAGACCTATGACCGAGACGCAGAGACAAGCAAGACTCCTGAGAGATTGAGGTGTTTTGTTGTTGACTGTATTAATGAGCATAGCAGTAGTCATCTGAGTGACTGAAGACACAGAGGATTAACGTTACGTTTGGTTCTGAAGGGAAACGCGCCCTTGATCAACCTAAAATGCGTTTATGTTCGCGAGAATCATTCATGATCCAGAGTTTAATGTCTTTTAATAAATCTTTGCAAATCTCCTTTCCTAATAATGTGCTTAGTAGCAAGTTTCACTATGAATACGACTAAAAAAAGATCCTCCGAGAGCGCCTCGGAAAAGAGGGGCGGAGTCAGCGGAGCTCGTGAAGATTTAAAGGGGAAGTACACAGAACAGAGTGATTTCTAAAGAGCTGTTTTTGGCAGGGTAACATGAGCGTTTTTACACCATTTTGAAAAAAATTTAAACAGACTATTTTACAAATTTTCTATTAAGACCCTAAAGAATCATATTAGCTTGTGGAAAAAGGGCTTTGTATGACTCTTTTAACAAACCACCATAGCATCTTTAACAGTCTAGTTTTAGATTTGTCTGGGTTTATGGTGTTTCTAGAGTCTAGTGCTGTCTCCTGTGTTCTGTTGTATTCGTCACACACACCATCCATCTCTCTGTACTTTGTTCCTGTTGCTGACAGAGATGAATGGATTAAATGAATGAGTGTGGTTGTATCCATGCGCGGCATTGATGTCATGTTTAGTCACTCACTTTCTCGCTCACACTCATCATGTGTGTGCTAGTTTTCTCACCTCTGTCGCCTGAACTTGACTCATCCTGCACTGAAGCTACACTGACATGACCTCGGGCCTCAGACCCAGTCAAACACAAAACACAGGTGCATGCTGGGAGCACAAATACATACTACCCTCACAACCCCATAGTGAGTGAGTGAGTGAATGTGTGTGTGGAGATGTGAAGGATGAAAAGTGACAAAAATGCAATGCATATGTGTTGTTTGTGGAGAACGAGGAGTGTGTCGCTCTACTCTCAGACCTGTCATCTACAGTTACAGAGAACAGACCGGTTCTTAAAACCACTTCAACAACAGTCCATCTTAACAGTGTGCGTGTGTGTTTATAAAAACCCAAATGTAAATGAAGTATGTGTTTATGATGGACATTAATCTTTTCCCCAGACATGCATTTAAAAAAACACATTTTGCCACATTTTTTGGGAGCGTATTTTCAGATTGCAAGACATTCCTTCACTTTTCATCCCAAATCTGAAAGAGAGAAAAAAAAGCTAAAAGCCTATTTTTATTATTATTTTTATTATTATTATTATTATTGTTATAATTTTGCATTGTGACATTACTCTTATTCTCAGTGGTGATTCTTGTTGATGTAATATAGTATTTTTATTTATTCATTTACTTTTTTACTTAATTAAATATTTATTTTAATTTTACAAATTAGACCAGCATAAATAAATAAAATACAAACAAGGCTATTTTAATATATCCATTTTATTTATTTATTTATTTGACTTTAATGCATTTTGGAGGGTTTTGCATTGTATTAGTGAGAATTTGAAAGGGGTTTCATTGTTATTATAACAATGCATATAATGGGGATGCAAATTTATTTTGCGCATTTTTAAGCAATTCTATTAGCAGGCTACTTTTTAAAACAATTATCTTATAAATTATATTATTATTATTATATTAGTATATAATTAATTAAGAATTTTAAGTAAATATAGCTTAAGCAAATATAATGTAAATGTAATAAAGGGGGAAAAAGACAATTAAAAGAGATAAAGTAAAAGCACTTTCAGTATCTGGGAGTGCTTTGAGTATTGAACATTTACAGACAATCATAGTTATGGGTTTTGCATTATTGCTATTTGATGTTTTTGATAGGATCATAGGCACTGGCAGCTTTAATAGACTGCATTTACACAAATGCACAGATCTCTTTACAAATAACTGATGTTTTGTCCTGAAAACATTACTGTATTATAAAAGCAGATGCAATGCATTTAACCGCAGTCATGAGCTGCAGAGCAAACACAAAGCGCATGTGAAAGTCTGTCAGTGCATGAGTTTTTTTTAATATGTACTGCATTACAAACTGCAGAAATTAAAAAATACTAAAATAACAGCAAGTGGATGCACTGTCAAGCATGCACGCATCTCACAGAGCATATTCTGTGCAATGAAGCCTGCTGTGTCTTCTCTAGCACACACACGCCATATGTGGGAAAAAAATCAAGCTCAGATTTTTACGCTGTTTTGTTATCGACAAAGAGAATTTGCGGGGGAAAAAATGGCGAAATTTGCGGCCTCTAGCCTGTTTCCATCCAACTGGCCTTTTATTGATAAAATGGTGTGCGTGATGACATCATCCTTAAAAAACGAGCTGTCGCATAAGTTTTGGTGTATCGCAAAAAAAACTGCCCTTAAGCTGTTTCCATACATAATTTCCCCTATTGCAAATAGTCTGTTCTTAATCCATTTGGGGGAAAAAAACATAGCCCATTATTAAATTAGGGAGGCCTACATAAAAATAAGAAGTTTAATGTTTTTGCACTTTGCTATAGATTTTTCCGATACTCCAGCATCAAGCCATTCATTGCTATTCATAAGCAGGTGCGGTTGTTGTTTTCCTGATTAAATTTTATTAGACTGTATTGGAAATAGGAATGTTGATTTAGGTTATTTTATTATTAACCGACAAGATTATGCTAAATTAAGATTAAAATTAAATCAAATTAAAAACAAGATTAAAGTAAATTAAATTGAATTGATATGCGGCTGTGAACCATTGAAAATCGCTTAATTCGTTTTATATGTGCAAAAAGTAGCATAAACAGAACATAACACGCAGAGCTTGTGCAAACAGAGACAAACATAAGCTATAAAAAGAAAAAAAGGCTCATATGCCAAATATATATTTTTTGTAAATAATAATAAATTAACAAAACGAAAGAGAAAAAAAAAACCCGCAACAAGTAGCAGCCTATGTGCAGAAGGTCAGTTCATTCTTGTGATGCGCTCCAATTATCCAATTATTTACAGAAGCTCGACCGTTTTTAAAATAAAATAAATATTTTTAATAATTTCGAATAATGTTTTAATTTTGAACGAGTATAGTAAGCTGTTTCTATTTTTATAAGAGGAATAAAATCAAGTGTTCTTGCCGGCGCTGCGCGCAGTAATACATTAAACTACCAACTCTACAATATAATATCCTGGACAAAATTAAGCCTAATAAATTTAAACTTTTAAAGTATTAAAAGGAAACATCAAATTAAGATATTTATGTTTGAGAGGTAACTCATCCTTTTACCATATATACAATTTTAGATGCAATAATATGAATATGATTCAATGCGCTTTTGAAGGTGCTATAAACCATACACGCAGACGCTGCCAATAGGCTAATTCTGTCATGTGACACTACATTTATTAGCGTTAAAGCCCTTTTTCTCGACAAAAGGTGTTTCCAAATGTTTTTTTGTGACATTTGAAGTATCGATAAAGAATTCATGCGCTAAATTAAACGGAAAAATACTGTGTCGACATTTACAAAATGTAATTAATTAGCATTTCCATCCGCTATATCAGTAAAATATTTTAAGCGCTAAATATTTTTTCTCAAAAATGCCTTGGATGAAAACTTGGCTTATGATGGCTATAATCGATTATGGTCTGTAATCATCCACATAATGATGCAATGATTAATTTCGACACACCTAGCACAAAATGCAACAGATCCTAATATCACCATTGTTTTCACTCTTCATTTTCTTTTCGCATTTTTTTTTTCCTCTAAAAGCTATCCTTTATGTGTATTGTCCAGGAATGAAACGTGCAAACTCTCACTCTTCGTCTTTCTGTCTCTGCAGTAAGAGAATGAAGAGGGCGGATAAGAACGGGAAAGGCCTGAGGCACTTCTCCATGAAGGTGTGTGAGAAGGTACAAAAGAAAGGCACTACCTCCTACAACGAAGTAGCCGATGAGCTGGTGGCTGAATTCACACACGCTAGCAGCCTGATGCCCACCGACTCGGTGAGTGCTACAGAATAACACAACCACGATGTGAAGTCAAGGTCGATCGCTTGCAGTTTTTACTGATAATTTGAGATTAGTATTTAGCTTATAGGGCTAGGTTGAATGCATGCATTTCCTGTCTTCATTTCTTTAGTCGCAAAGAAGGTTGTTTTGAGGAAAACATTGCAATATGTCTCTCCATATAGTGGACAAATGGTTACAAATGCCATTTCAACGCAGCTTCAAAGTGCTCTGAACAATCTCTGCTGAGAAATAAGGGTCTTATCTAGCGAAAAAATTAAAAATAGAAAGAATAGTTTACCCCAAAATGGAAATAACAGCATATTTTAGTCACCCCAAGCCATGCTAGGTGTATATGAACACAGTCTTGATTTTATTTTTATATGTTAACCTGGCTCTTCCAAGCTTGGTAATGCTGGTGGATAGCGGCCATTATTTTGAAGCTCTATAATTGTATTGTTAAATGGATTGGCACATGGTGTATCTAAAAGCGTATTAAAACCACACCACAACATAAAAAAAGCATTTCTTTCCAAGTCATAATGTGCTTTCTTGGAGTACCATTTTCTATTGATTTTCTGCTCTTTCAGATATGAAATATGCATATAGTCACCATTACGCCTCGCCTAAATGAGCATCACTTACTCTGCGTACTCTACACCGCAGAATAAAACCGATCTGGGCCGGGAAAAGGTGCCTTGTGTTAATATGAGCTGTGATTTATCTGTCTGTGGTTTATGAAGAACGTCCAGCACGTGCTCTGTTGTGCTGCACAATGTCCAGCTCTCGTCTGGCTGTGACCCAAAACCCTAAGTAGGGGCAGACACTTAATGCTAATATCTCTTTTATAATGGGACTTTGGGTTTGGACGTTGGCCTCAGATCATTGCATAAGGACTGCTTCTACCTGGAGTGAGCGTAGCTTGCTGGGAATATTTTCCACTATTACTCCTGACAGTCCTGATGTTTCCTGGGCTGGAGTTTAATCTCTCGTCCCTGGTGGAATGCTAAAAGGTGTAATTAAAAGTGACTTTAGCGCAGTCAAAGGGGTTTGGGGCGGACCACAGCTTGTCCCATATGCTTTGTGACATTAACAGAGGCCGTGTGTCTGCGTTTGCAGCAGGTTTACGACCAGAAGAACATCCGCCGGCGTGTGTATGACGCACTCAATGTGTTAATGGCCATGAACATCATCTCTAAAGAGAAGAAGGAGATCCGCTGGATCGGCCTGCCCACGAACTCAGCACAAGAGTGCCGCAACTTAGAGGTGAAAGACAAATACACTGAGCTTCCTATTCATTCCAGTGATATTTACATGTGCAACATCTTCCAGTTGTGTGTTTGTTCAGAAACGACTGGGATATTCAGATATACACTTGAGCTTAGCAGCTTGCCCAATCTGCAAAATGTTAACAATTAAAAAAAAAAAAAGTGAGCATACAGGAAACAGGAGGAAACCCTGATCTTTTCAAAATCTCATTTAAATGCTAATGTCTATTGACAGTTTATTGATTGGCATTCAAACCGGTAAAATGTATTTAGTTTGGGTACGTTCACGTGCATTACAAAACACTAGAAAACTCTCAATCAAGATTCGCTCACATACTAGCCCAGTGGTTTTGATAATATGTGAGGGTGTATGTTCTAGTAGTCAGACGGTGTAGTGTCAGTGTGTGTGTTTGAAGAGCCTCTGTCACCATCTGTTAGTGTCACATCTGTGACGGTCTGACAGACGTGAATGGAGGAAGATGATGGAGAGGAAGGGCGAGGGAAAGGCTCATACATCTCCAGACCATCTAATGCCGATTGTTTGTGTGTCTGATCATCTTTCAGATGGAAAAACAGAAGCGTTTGGAAAGAATCCGACAGAAACGAGCCCAGCTAGAGGAGCTAATATTACAGGTTTGTAGCACACCTGTTTGTGTTTATCTGTGTGTATCTGTTCTCTCACGACAGGCCTGCAGCAAAACCTCCAAACAGCACTACACATGGGAATCACGTTAAGACTTTTTTTGACTGATTCATAAAAAAGAACTGACTCATAAGGCCCTTGTGCTATACAATCAGTGTGGCAAAATGATGGAGTAATGAAATGCTGTCGTATTGAAGTGCGATATTACATCCAAACTGATGGAGAAGCACAGATGCACAGCGATCATTTCCAGGTTTTAAAATGAACAACCAGCAGCAGTGGAAACCTTTATGTATCTCACAATCCTATTACAATTCTTTGTTCTTATTAATTAACGGCTTTATCAACTTTGATTATCTAATTTATATTTATGAGTGGTTTTTAAAATAATTGCAAATCAGTAAAAAAGTTAGAAATTATAAAGTAGCAAAATATAACATAAGAAAGTGCTTCTGGTATCTAAGAGTGATACAAGTGCATTGAAGTTTTCGGATGGATTTTTCTCAGCATTAGTTGTTTTGATTATTACTGATGACATCATAGACAGCGACAGCTTTAATCAGCTGCATTCACACTAACGCACTGATCTGTTTCAACCTATTATACGTTTCGAGTGGCCACGTATTAGGTGTTTCTTGGAGGTTATTATACATTAAAGAAAGATCATTTTACATGCGCTAGGTGACGATTTCAAAAAAACCACCTCATTCGAGCATAAAAACTTTATTGTGATGAAAGGATTTTTTCACAAAGTTGATGCATTTCCATTGGGTGTATTTTCAGTTCGCTCAGTTGGAAGGGTTAATGAAAACTTGGCTTGTGTGTACAATAATGTTGCATAATAAAAACATTTGGAGACGCTAATGCATTTAACTATTTAGTTATGACATACCTTGATGCATGTGAGCATTTGTCAGTGAGTGTTTATGTATCAAATTCAAATGGCATAAATGTTGCCTTCGTAGATGCTGTAAAATGAAGATGCTTTAAAAATGAATGCCATAAATAGATTTAATTTATCAATTAGCTTCTATTCACTAAATCAAATAAATATTAGGTTACAGCTTCTGTTCCGAGGTACACTTGCCCAGAGTTTTTCAGGTAGCTTTAAGCATCTTGGAGACGTTGGCCCAGTTCTCCTGGATCGAGTCTGTCTCAGTTTGTTCTGTTTCTTCATGTGACTCCAGACAGACTGATGATGATCAGATCAGATCTC
>JAUMHR010000069.1:575332-585738 GCA_032361145.1 Enteromius fasciolatus
GGTAGATGTTAAAGGTATTTGGTGGATTAAGGGATGTACTGTAAAATATGTTCATACAGAATAAAGCATTAATATGTGCTTAATAAGTACTTATAATTATCCAATATGCTAGTAATATGCAAGCTAATATAAGCAACTCTATTTATTAGTGAGCTTGGGTCTGTAAACTGAAGTGTTACCTCATCGTGTGAAAGTTTCATTCGCATTGGATTGATCTCTTTCAGCATGTTTGTTGAAGATAAAAGTTTAGCACATGAACAATATTTTCTTCTTCTTCTGAGTTCTGAGTAAACTGCAGGTTTCAAAATAATTGTGTAAAAATATATGCAGCGTTCCCACAGTAGCAGACAGTAAGAGAAAGTAAGTTGATCTGGACAGTGTTTCTCAGTATGTTATGTCAGTTAAAGCAGGATGAATTCCCCGTGTTCAGTCTTGGTTTCATTTTTACCAGTTTAGGGAGTTTTCTTCAGCCACTGTCGCCTTTGTCTTGCAAACTGTGTGAACGAGGGCTAGTCATGTTTCTATTGATCAGTATAGGAATTGAGAAAACAATACACACATCTCTGTGAAGATACTGTAGAGATGTAATACTGAGCATATGAGTCTTCTAATTCTATTTTTCCTCTGTTCACAAGTTCTAATTCTGCAGGAGCACCTGCTACCTTTCCACATCCCTTGACTCACAGCCACCAAAATTAAAGAGATAGTTTGCCTAAAACTGAAAAACGACCCCACAATTTACTCATCCTCAAGGAATCCTAGGTGTATATGACTTTCTTCTTTCAAACGAATCCAACTTAAAAACGTATGCGCCTTCTGAGCTGAGTCTGTGTAAATACATCTAAATGCCATTTTAGGTGCAGCTTCTGTGCCACTTCTGCCATGCTAGAATTACAGCCCTATAGTTTCTAATACATTTAAATAAACATATTGTTAATTTAAGAATTTGACATGAAATACAGCATTTAATAAGGCCTGGAAAAAGTGCTTATGGCAGCTATGGATCTGGGATGTGAAGAAACTCTGATGACCAAATTAGCAGGTCCAGTTAGAGAGTGTATGAGCGGAGAGAGTATCTGTGCAATCATATGAAAGATGCAATAACATCTTCTATCTGAACACTACACAACTCAGGCTTTCTCTGAAATTCGTGGTGATATCACAGCCTCAAAACTGCACTGATAAAGCTTTGGCAGCCGTTCAAAATGAATTTTACTAGTGAGTCATGTATGAAACAAAACACATGAGAGGCACACTGTGATCAGGGGAATTTTCTTCCGGCGTGTTCTTCCTCTGTTCAGTAGTGCCAAGTAATGAAAGACTATAAATTCATTATTAGGAAGTTGACATTTCTCTTAGCATAGTCACAATTACATCCTCTTTTAGCTAACTTATTAATAGAGCAGAAATAGAAGCAGAATCCTGCAAACATCTGAGAATGCAGCAATCCTGAAACACATACAGGAGCCCACAAACATCCATCTCATGCTGTAGTACTTCACTTCCATCTAGTGGCCAACTCACACAATATCAAATATGGCATTTTTGTTTGTAAACAGACGGTTTAAAGCAAATCTGACAGGTGACAAAGCAAGATAAGTCTAAATAGTTTGAGAGAAAGCAGAAATCATCATTATCATGCAGTCCTGCAATCAGCTGATCTGGACTTACACAGAAAGGGTTAGGGTTAGTTAGTTTAGTACATCTAAACTTCTGTTAATTCTCTTTAAGGACATAAAGTCAAACAGGTTAGTAATTTGTGATGCTGTTTGTGGAATTGTTCATGTCCTCCTCTGAGATCTTGAGAGACTGAAGGTTTTATTTCATCTGAGGCTCTGACAGTAATTCAGCTGAAGATCTCCACATCATGAGCATCTCAGGAAGTGTTCTGGGAACCTCACTGAACCCGGTGGGATGCTCAAAAGCTACGATGTTGTACATTCCTTGATTCTGTTCCACATGTTTTACCTTGTTTGTAACCCCGCCTTTCATTCGCGATTCATCTCCTGCCAGCCGTGTATCTCAGGTGTTTTGTGTTTCCTACCTTGATTGTACCTGTATTTAATCCGTGTCCTTTTCAGTTCAGTTTGTCGGTCGTTGAAGTTTGTATATGGAGAGTCTCTGCGTTTTCATCAGCCGTTGTTGATGTTTCCTGTGTTTCTTTGAATAAATGTCTCCTGCTTCATGAAATTCCTCGCCTCTGTGTCCACTGAGAAGCAAGACCTCATCGTGACAACAGGTATGATAATAATCACAGGCGTGTGGAAGTTAAATCTGTGGTGCTACTGCCGTGCATGAAGTAAACTCCCTGAAAGTGACCTAACAGAAAATGTAACTTTTAATAAGTGCTTTAATATAATGCACACAATGTGGAAACATGAAGCATCACTAATTGTCAAATGAACCATGTTTAATGAGTACTGTTTTTTTAACACCTACTAAAATTCAGTTAACTTCACATTAGGCTCACCTTGTGGAGAAGATAAAGAGATGCTGTATAAGCAGAACTTCATGTGAACCACATACAGGAGCACATCGAAAGAATAAAGAAACTTACTTCAAAGAAACAAATCAGTGAACAAAACCATGTTTTGTCTACTTCACTTTCAGTTTAACCTAACCCCAATCCTAACAAAGAGCATTGTAACAAAAATCCCTTACATTTGTCTGGCATGCCATGAAATTCAAAATTAAAATTTTCAGAAACAGAGCTATATTGTTCATTTCATTTCATACTTTTGTCATTAGCATGTGAAAAGTAATTTTACTTTATAAAATACTTCATTATATTGTCATATTATGACGATACATTGATGTCCTAAGATTGTTTGATGTCCAAACAATCGGTTTGTCCAATAAACAAAATAGTATTTATATTTGTAACGTTCTATGTCTGTTTAGTTCAGTTTATTCTGTGTTTTTTGTATTTTTGGTTTGGTTGCGTTTTCATTGTGTTAGTTTCAGTTTATGTCTTCATTATGTCTTAAATCTCTTTGTGTTTGGCTTATTAAAAGACTATTATTTTCAAGAACTCTACAATCTCTTGCGTTCTCCTTCATCCTCCGGCACGCACCGTGACAACATTTAATTTTGTAACCTCTGATCCACCAGAATGTCCTACTCATTCTTAACATCTGACACATTTAAACACAGTTAAACATCACATTTAGTTTAGTGAACTATCTATTGAAAGCTTCATAAATTTTATGGATTAAGTGTTTAAAAAAACAAATTCTGGATCATACTCATAATAAGCATGAAGGGCTGAACAATTACATTGCCAACAACAAAATGTTAGTATACAACAATTGCATTGCCAGCAAAAAAGTAGGTCAGTTACTATAAATGGATCAATTTAAAAGTAGGTTGACTGAAACTTGTGGTTAGGGATAAATGCAATGCACTTTATGCATGCTAACATCAGCAATTAGGCTCGGTGGTCACTGAGCAGTGCATGCAAAGTGCATGTGTATGAGCTTTCTTTTAAAAGTCTGGTACGGTTAAATTCTTGCAGAAGAGGTTTGTCTTCAGCTGCTTCCTGAAAGATGTAATGGTCTGAGCAATTCGTAATTTATAGAAATTAGCTGCTCATTTCACCAAAAAGGAACAAAGAAGGTGAGAGGAACAACAAGCAACCAAAAAAAAAAGGTTTTGTCTCTTAAATTGTCTGTAAGCGCCGGCTGCACCCCTCTCAAGGACAGTTCCCTTTCAGTCAGTCACTCCGAGTCACGTTGGATATGACAGACGAATTGGGATCTCACTTCGAGGGACTACCACGCCAGTGAACATTGGCATGCACTGATTGCATCCAGCTGCAGCAGATCACTGCGTGAGTATAAACAGGCAGCTGAAGACCCCCGGAGATGCCTGATCAGAGTTGTGCTTTCATTTTTGCAGCAGGGGTTGGAGCGAAGGCTGTCTCCCTCCACCCTTAAAGTCTACGTGGCTGCTGTTGTCGTGACCCCATAGATGTCAGGTCTGTGGGTAAGCCTGACCTAGTCATCAGGTTTCTCAAGGGGGCCAGAAGGTTGAATCCTCCACGGCCTCTCACTGTACCCTCTTGGGACCTGTCTCTGGTGCTGAGAGCACTACAGCAGGTCCCATTTGAGCCTTTGCCAGCAGTCGAGCTGAAGTTCCTCACAATGAAAACTTTGCTCCTGCTCGCACTGGTCGCCATCAAGAGGGTAGAGGACCTGCAGGCGTTTTAGGTCGACGAATCGTGCCTTGAGTTTAGGCCGGCAGGCTCCCAGGTAACACTGAGGTCGCGGCCCGGTTACATGCCCAAGGTTTCCACATCTCCATTTAGAGATCAGGTGGTGAACCTTCAAGCCCTCGGAGAAGGCAGACCCAGCCCTAGCTTTGCTGTCCCGTCCAAGCACTAAGATGACTCACACACTGTGTGGGTGTTTTCTGTTTACACAATCCCACAATAACAATGACAATAATGCCACACTGCTTATATATTCAGATCAGAAAAAAGAAAACTTCATATGAGTTGTAAATGCATAAAATACCATTTGGTTGGTAAAGATCTCGTGACCCACAGGGTTGCGTCTGACCAAAACATTCTCACAGAAGTTGAACTGAGACCATTTTACCAATCGCACACAGACCTTAACGAGGTCCAACGAGACCAAACATGACAGGGTTAAGACCATGAATTCTTTAGATATGGTAATGCATTATGTAAGTAATCTGAGTTCTTGACACTTCTCAGTCAGTCTTCAGTGATGCTATAATGTATGTCCAGAAGGCTTAAAGGGGTCATACGGTGGTACATGCACTATTTCAAGCTGTTTGGACTGAAACCTGTGTTGGGAGTGTGTGTACACAACCATCCTACAATGATAAATATCCACGGGTATTTTTACTAAATTAAAAGAAGAATAAGTTGCCCCTTCTGAAATCAAGCCATTCTCAAATGCATGTCGGTGTGGCGTCACACTGACAGAGGCCACTCCCACAATAGTTGATTGACAGCAGCGTGTCCGACAGACTGAACTGGTGTGTTACCTCAGACCCGCCCTGAGTGAGCCGTCATCAGAGCGAGACGCAGAGACAAGCAAGACTCCTAAGAGATTGAGGTGTTTTGTTGTTGAATGTTTTAATGAACAGAGAAGTTTTTTTTAATGATCAGATGTTTACCCCGACATCTGAGTGACTGAAGACACGGAAGATTAACGTTAGGTTTACATTGGTTCTGAAGGGAAATGTGCTCCTTGATCAACCGAAATGCGTTTATGGTCACACCTACAGAAGCAGTGAGTATAATGTCATTTAATGAATCTTTGCAAATCGCCTTTCATAATAATGTGCTAATTAGCAAGTTTCACTATGAATACGGCTAAAAAAAGATCCTCCTAGAGTGCCTCGGAAAAGAGGGGCGGAGTCAGCGGAGCTCGTGACAATTTAAAGGGGAAGTACACAGAACAGAGTTATTTCTAAAGAGCTGTTTTGACAGGGGAAAATTAGCATTTTTTTACACTATCTTTGAGAAATTTTAAAGCCATCTATATTACAAACTTTCCATTAAGATCCTAAAGAATCATATTAGCTTGTGGAAAATTGCCTTTGTATGACCCCTTTAAGGAATGTTTTCTGCCTAATGTTTGGTTTCATGGGAAAACAGTGTTTTTACTGCGCTTGAGCTGTGTTAGAATGGCAGAATATGGTGCTCCAATGATCATTCCGGTGGTCCTGACATTTCTTTACCTTCTACTTTTTTCCAGTTTGATTGACAAGCCAAGCCCTTACAGATCTGCACGTGACAGACTCAGTGACGGCTGAGAACAGCTGCATCAGCTGCTGCCAAAGGAAGTTCAACTTCTGCTGTGCATTTTTCTCAACCCAGTATTAGGAAACAGATGCTGTTTAGACAATGCAAAATTTGGTTGGGTTTTTATATTACAGTGCAAGTGTGTTAATTTTGGAAAAACTACTGTTGTTAATTCTGTTGTTGCACAGTTAGGTGAGAGTGCAGGAAGAGACAAAGGCTCACAGAGTTGGCCTTCATTTAAGTTCCACAAACCAAATAAAAACAAACCACAGAGGTTTCACCCGAATGCTGAAAACACCAACTTTGATCTTCATGCTTACCTTGGGTTCCAGTTCCTCTAACTCTTCCTTATCCTTCACCTCTGAAACTAGAAGGCCAATGTATCTGTGACGAATTTGTCTCTGGGGAGGCAATGTAAAGAAGACAAAGACTGAAAAGATTTGTTGACCTCTAAAAAGAAAATCAATCAATCAATCACTTTTATTTATATAACTTTTTTAACAATACAGATTGTAGCAAAGCACTGAACATTACCAAATAAGATAAAACTATATATTTATTTAATGCAGAGACAGTCTCTGTAATCAAAACAATGATAATCACTATAAATTAGGTGCCCCAACTAAGCAAGCCAGAGGAGACAGCGGCAAGGAAAGGGAAATGTGGTAGGTGAGCTACAAGACCACTGCAACAACTTGGGTTAGCATAGGCAATGTTGAAAACTAAAAAGAAAACATTTTCACATTTGCTTCATATAGTGCAAAGAGGCCAGTTATCTATTCAACATTTTGCCAACTGTGTGTTGAAAAATATTTTTAGGATTGAATAAAGAAAGGTTCACCACACCATATACTCTTAAAAATAAAGGTGTTTCATGATGCAATAGAACAACCTTTTCTGTCTAAATGGTTCCATGAAGAACCTATAACTGCTGAAGAACTATGTGTGTGTGCGGGGGTATGTGTGTGTAAAAGAGAGACAGAGAGAGAGTATGTGTGTACATGTGCAAAACTGTGCGTGTGTTTGTGTGCATACTTAGCAAACATTTAGGGAATTGTCCCTAGCACTGAGCTAAATCTGACAGACACCTCTCATGGGGGATATTCAGTGCTGAAAAAAAAAGAAACAGAAAAATTTGGTAGCAAATAGGCAAAAATGTATTTTGTACATGACCATATAACTTTTATACGTTTTTTGGGGGGGAGGTTAGAGTTAAGGTGGTCTTTAGTCTGTGGTAATCTTTATACAAAGGCAATAAAAGTGTATAGTATGTCCACACTAAGTCACAAAGTCTCTCTCTCTCTCTCTCTCTCTCTCTCTCTATCTGTGTGTGTGTGTGTGTGTGTGGTTACACAGTACCACGTACTGCACTGTGGATACAGCTGCCGGAAAGTGTTAAGCCATTTATTAATTCCTCTTTAGCTGTTCTCACAAGTCTCTAAACTTTCTCCTGGTGAGTGTTTGTTCTCGAATGCATACATGGACAGTAATTGTAATATATATGTGTGCGTGTGTACATGTGTATTTGTTTCTCTCCAAATTAATTGTAATATATCAAAATTGGTCATTATAAGTATACTGTGGTTTTGTTATTTCTGGTTCATCTATTTGCTCTAGCAATGGTTTTTCAATTAAATTAAATATAACAGGAAATTTTTTGTAAAGTGCATTTGTGTGTGAATTTTCCCATTGAACGTACTTTTTTCCCGCATTATATCAATGTAGTTGTTCTGTTTGTAGCTGTATGTGGATAAACTATTGATGTTCTTCCTCCAGGCCTTAAGATGAACTCGAGTCAGGTGAACGCTTCACTCAAGTGCGAGCGGGACACCAGAGTAACATCTGTAATCTTCCCCTGCCTGTACGCGGCTCTCTTTCTGGTGGCGTTTGTTTTGAACAGTCTGGCCGCATGGATCTTCTTCCAAATCCGCAGCAGCTCAACATTTGTTGTGTACCTGAAGAACATAGTCATGGCCGATTTATTGATGACCCTTACCGTGCCCGTGAAGGCGCTGACTGATGCTGGATTGGGCTCCTGGCAGCTCCGGGCTTTTCATTGCCAGTACTCAGCTGTGCTCTTCTATACCACAATGTACATCAGCATCCTCCTCCTCGGACTCATCAGCTTGGACCGGTACCTAAAAATTGTGCATCCGTTTGGTAAATGCGCTCTTCAGAGGGTCAGAGTGGGTCAGATACTGTGTGCTGTTGTCTGGGTGGTTATGGTGTCGCTGGCTCTACCGAACGTTATCCTGAGTAACCGCATGCCACAGATTTCCCCGGGTGCTAAGCTGCGATGCACCAAGATGAAAGGGGAGATGGGACTCCTGTGGCATGAAGGCTTTAACTACTTCTGCCAGGTTGTTTTTTGGGGCACGTTGGTGCTTATGGTCGTCTGCTACACCTTCATTAGCAGAAAAGTGTTTGAATCATACCGTGCGTCACAAAGCAGCAGTGACACAGCCAGCAAGCAGACCACGTCTAAGGTATAGTACACTTTCTGTTAACTTCTTAGTGCACACACTGACATTATGTAGAGATGCTGATTATGGGAGAAATAAGTTAGTAAAGTGTTCAATTCCCAAATGTGTGCTGTTGTGCGCCTCCAGCAACTGGGTCTGGAAACTCTAATTCAGGGTAATTATGTAGATTAATGGAGACATGAGCTGCAAACTAATGTTTTATAAAGACTAAAAGTTTATTCACAACAGAGCATAGAGAACATAGCAAATGTTTAAACAGAGAAATGTTACACTTTAATCACCTAAATGGGCTCATTTCAAATTTCAGGCCTGGTACAAGTCTTTAAAAAGTTGGCACAGGGCAAAGAATTGAAAAAACAAGACATTTTGAAAAGATTCAGCTGGGAGAACATCTAGCAACCAATTAAATTAACTGATGTCAGGTCTGCAACATGATTAGCTATAAAAGTGATGTCTGTCAGAATTGAAAGATTGGCAGAGGTGCTCAAGTCTGTGAAAGAGTGTGTAAAACAATTGTGCAATGTTATAAAAAAATGTTCCTCAACATCAGATTGCAAAGGCTTTGCCAATCTCATCATCTACAGCATAACATCATCAATAGATTCAGCGAAACTCTGTGTGTGTAAGGGACTAAGCTGAAAATGTTGGATGCTTGTGTTCTTTGGGTCCTCAGCCGACACTCATCACATGATTCTGTCATTGACATTACTAAATGGGCCCAGGAATACTTCCAGAAACCACTGTTCGTAAACACAATCCTCCGAGACATCTGCAGATGACAACTAAAGCTCTATCATGAAGCTGTGAACATAAACATGGTCCAAAAGCTTGTTGTGTCCTGTGGAGCAAGACTTACTTAAACAGTTTTAAGGTGGAAAAGTATTCTATGGTCAGACATTCTTCTGACAATCACTGACACTGTGTCCTCTGGGTTAAAGATGAGGAGATCTTCAGCGTGTTTTCAGCGTTCAGTTCAAAAGCACCCATGATGATGTTGGGGTGTATAAGTGTATAAGGTATGAACAGCTTCATGTTTTGGAAGGCACTACGAATGTTGCAAGGTGTATAAAGGTTTTAGAGCTACATATGCTCCCCTCCAGATGAGGTGTATTTCAGGGATGGTCTTGTGTATTTCAGCAGGACAATGCTAAACCACATACTGCAGCGATTACAACAGCATGACTTCTATTAGAAGAGTCCAGAGCTGAACTGATCTGCTGCGGTTCAGATCTTTCACCTATAGAGAACCTCTGGAGCATCATTAAAAAAAAAATATGTCAAAGATTACCACAAACCCTTCAGCAGATGGAAACATATATCAGGTATGCGTGGGACCAAGTTCCAAGACCAAACCTCCAGAAACTCATTACCTTGGGGGTCCCTAAATCCCAGAAATCCAAAAACAAACTAGTAATTCAGCAGAACAACCACTAACTGGCAATGCATTGATCATCTTCAGAAAGAATTGTCATTTCTAGAGAGTGGGCACACAGATTGTGATGAGCGGTGAGGGATCTGGAAGGAGGACACAATAGAAGATTGTGTGAAGAGGGTTTATTGACAAAACAGATTGATACAAGAAGATAGTGAGGTGCACAGGTGATACAACATCTGGAACACAGTAAAGAAGGACAGCTAGGGAGGACCACAGGAACAGTCTCGGGCAGGAACTGGGAGATTATAAGACCAGGCAAATGGAGAGATATTAAATAAAATACGTAGTCATTATTAATTTAACCAACATAATTAACTTACAAATACTGAATATACAACAAATAAATACATGACAAATACTGAATATACAAAAAATGCAGAACAAAATATCAGGAC
The DNA here is from genome assembly GCA_032361145.1 of Enteromius fasciolatus. Lineage (NCBI taxonomy): Eukaryota > Metazoa > Chordata > Actinopteri > Cypriniformes > Cyprinidae > Enteromius > Enteromius fasciolatus. The sequence goes on from JAUMHR010000069.1 coordinate 585,422, forward strand.
TAGGAGAACTAAAATGCTAAAATAAAAGCAAAACAAGGAGCAAGACAAGAACATGAAAATACAAAGGACTAGACAAGACAAGGGCACAAGACCAACCGGCAGGGACACAAGAAAACACACTCAGCCACATCTACAGACAGAGACGAAGACAGAGACAGAAGGGGTGAGAATGACATGAACCAGCAAAGACAATAGGAAGGAAAGCACTAACAAAAACAAGGCTAATGAGAGGGTGTGGTGAAGTCAAGTCAAGTCACTTTTATTTATATAGTGCTTTTAACAATACAGATTGTAGCAAAGCACTGAACATTATCAAA
>JAUMHR010000069.1:648614-661576 GCA_032361145.1 Enteromius fasciolatus
ATGGTAATGTATAATGACGAGATTAAACTTTATTTTTCAAATGCAGAGACGGTCTCTGTAGTCAAGACCACGATAATCACTGCAAATGAGCAAATAAGAATCCTTCTGCTCTGCACAGGAGACTGTAGTTTAGTTAGCAGCCAGAAGGTGGTGTACAGCTCATGTTAGGAACGTATTTCTCCAGCCCAGACAGTAAATCGCATCTCATCAGTAAACCACCAAGTCTGCTGTTTTTCTGTCATGGTTGAAGAGGTGAGCCACTAAAATCATGATGGGTTGGTGAGTGCTTTAATTAGTCTGAAAACGATGTATATCATATCCTACGGTCTTCACAGGCAATAATTCAACACCGTTTGAACAGCTGTTATGTTCCAGCGCTCTCCATCAAACAGCACATGAGTGAAGAAGACTTGAAGAATCAGCATCAAGGCACGTTAAAGCTGATGTGGAGGCATGTAGTAACTCTGTAGCACTGTACTTCAAGATGATTTACTCCCATTTATTTGACATCTCTTTCTCCACACATGCACAGAGATATACAGTAACATCTTTATATTAGAAGAATTGAACAAGCAATATTCTATACATCACACAAACATTCAGAGAAGATCAAGTGAGAGCTCAGCAGCTCCTGAGCTCTGGTACATAACTTTTTTCACAAGAATGAATTCTGCGGTCAGTAAGTGATTTTCTGATGAGCTGATAGTCAGTGTATGTGATTTGAGGCAGACCGGGTCTAGCCTGTTTGACAGGTTTAGTTTAATCAGTTCCCTCTCACTAATCTGAGTCATCCACACCCACATCTCCTCATTCTTACTATTTAGTATGTCCCTCTTCTCATTCTTCTAAGACAGTGTTTGATACTTTCTGCCTCCTTTATCTCCGCTGTCTCTGTCTGTCTCTGTGTGTGTGTGTGTGTGTGTGTGAGAGAGAGAGAGAGAGCGAGAGAGAGAAAGCTTGATTCCTTGGTTTCTTTTGAAAAGCAAGGACACAAAGGGGTCTTTCTCAGATGGGTCCTATCTCTATTAAAGACCCTGGGAACACTGCACGGATCCCTAAACCTCCTCTTAAAGGGCTAGAGCACTCTCCGCTGGAGAAACCTGAGAGCGCAGAACAGGCCCTTGCGTTTTCATGGGAAAAAGGAGGAATCAATTATTCATGAAGGGAATGTGAAACCTGCCCATCCTACTTTCTCTGGGTTCACCCAAACAAACTTCACTCATGTTTATCACCTCTCCTGAGTCCTGTTTGAACACGCCGTACAAACTCACCACAGACACAACCAGCAGAGCAAACTACCCAGAAGATCTGGGGTAAAAGTTAATTGTATTGCTTTTAACAAGTAGTCAGTAGTTGTTTTTTTCAAATGGGTTTCCACAAATTAATGTCATTTATAAAATAGCTGACCTTCAAATGTTCTAATTTGAAAAACAAAGACCTTTATTTACACCAATTACAACAAAATCCTGATACATTTACACTTTAGATGGCCATAACTACTACATACTTCCATAAAAACAAAAAAAGTACAATGTACTTATTGTGGTACTATTATGTTGTAAAACACAAGGAGTTTTGAGGAGACATTGAGGAGGATACGGGTAGGTTAGGGTGGGTTAAGGTGTAAGTGATGGTTCAGCAGTGTAACAATAAATGTTACAGTAATTAAACAAAGATTTCATTACATGCACATATATATATATATATATATATACAGTGGGTACAGAAAGTATTCAGAACCCCCTAAAATTTTCACTTTGTTATATATTTTTCCTCATGAATGTACACACAGCACCCCATATTGACAGAAAAACAGAATTATTGACATTTTTGCAGATTTATTAAAAACATGTAAAAGAAACATGTAAAACATGTACATACACAATGAGTTTATTGTACTAAATGATTCATTTGAATGTTAGTACATAGTAATTAACATAACACCAATTAATAAAAAGTGGGACCCATTTACAATTACATGTAATGCAATTAACTAGGATAAAACACAGGTTTTAATTTTAAGAACATTCTCTCATACAGATGAAACAGGTCTTTATCAGTAACAAGATTTTAATAATCACTAAAGCTAAGAAGTAGCACATGTGGAAATATAGGGCTTACAAACAGTAGTGATCATTTGCCTAGATACCAGCTCACTTCACATTCTGTCAGGTGCACTCTGGGATTGCATGCTGGAAGAAAAAAAAATGGGCTTTTCTTTCACGAAAAGCTCTCTCTGCAAACCTTTTAAAGCCATTTTTGAAGTGTTGAACTTAGAACGTTACTCATCCTTAGAAAATCTGAGTAAAATGTAAAGAAAACAGCGTCTGTGTCTCGTATAGCTGGGCAGTAGGGTTAGTTAAGTATACTAGTGGTACTAGTAAAGGGGGTTGTGTGGAGCTGAGAGGGAGGCGCAGGAGGGAGGAGAAAGAAAGAATGGACAAAAGTTGAGTGGAGGAATGTGAGTCTGTCTGAAGGAGAATAAAGGCGTCCTGATGGGAGAGAAGTTTTGGAGGCAAAAGGAAATTCTGACATAAAAATACGCGTCGCGATTCCAAAAACAACACAACTCCGGATTCTGGGGTTTGTCTTCAGGCGCTTCAGCAGGCTTCTTCACATGCAGGATTATACCGAAAAAAGTTTTTTAGCTTAAAGAAGGGGGAAAAGGAATTTAAAAAAGGAAGACGAAAAAGAAGAAAGGAAGAATTCACTGCGTGCGCAGCTTTTGGACGACAGTTTTGATGACAACTTGACAGCTGAAACTTTTTCTTCTTCTAAGGAGTGTGTTTTTGCCTCAAAAGAAGCGCTCATCTGTGTAAAGTTTGAGGCGCAGTGTATACTGGAGCGATGCGATGCTGACGCGACGCGGCTCTGATTTTCTCTCGACACCGAAGCGGAGCGCCATCATGCCCGACTCGAGCCTGCTCCTCCTCGCGCTGATGCTCGCGACACTGCTGCGCCTCGGCCCCGCGGAGCTGCTGTCAGGTGAGCGATTCAAAACATAAAAATGCAAAAAATCAAAAACTGTCATTGTGTTAGATAACAATTATCACTTCGGAAGCAAATTATTTCACACAATAAAGTGTAAAAAATGTTAAAATAATGAATAGTGTTAAAATGAAGATCGGTTTTGCGATGATAGACTACAGTTCGTCTTTTTATTTTCACAATCACCCTGACACCAAAGTAAGTTTAAAAATCAGATGAATATGTGTATTTCCGAAAGCTTGTGTCCGAAATATAATTTTGGATATTATTTATCTTCTGGGGCAGTTGCTGATAATACAGTTTACTCTGAACATATTTATCTGCGCCGCACTGTCTTAGTTGAGGAGAGCTCTGTGTGTGTTATTACTTTTCAAAACAATAGGACTTACTGTTTTCACCTGACAGAGGAAAAAATAAATCCACCATTGGAGGAGGGGCCTGGGGTGTATCTGGAGACAAGAATATCTTACTTTAACTTAGAAGAACACCCTAGCAATGCCTTAACAATTACATTGCAGGGCCTTAGCAACCAACCAGAACCAACCAAAGCAACCACACTGCATCATAACAGAGGCTTTAGCACTGGCAAACAAGGTTCATACTTGGCGTCTGCATTGTCTTGCTCAAGATTATGGCTGTAAGTGTTTACCTACAGTCTTTACATCTGTCTGTGTGATGTGGAAGTGAGCGAGGACTCGAGGCATGATGGGATGTCTGTTCTTATCAGACTTTCTCATCGATCCGCGGGCAGCCTAAACACGGCCTGGATGCTGGGAATCAGAAGGAACGTGATGCTGAACCAGACAGGGACATGATAGATTGAGTCGAGGGCAAAGGCACGGGTGAGGCCAAACAATAAAACAATAGAATAAAAAGCCCCGGGAGGAGACTGAGATTGAAAAAGTGAGAACATAAAGGAGGAAAGGAAGAGAGATTTGTGTTAGTCTGGTGATAATGCTAATGATAATGAAGAAGGATGTTTGTGCGGCTGCTGGTTACTAGTTGTCAGTTTTTTTACCAATGATGATTGACATTTTACAACACCTTACAACAGAATGTTAAGGAGAAACAGGCTGCTCTTATTCATTATTCATAGGTATTACTACATAACATATCATGTGCAGTTTGTTCTTTGGATCAATGCAAAAATGTATAATAAGGTTATTGACAGCATCTAAAATGTAAACATCATACATATTTACTGCTAAAGAAACAGACAGAAGATGTTTGATATTTTGACATTTTATATCCCTAAACCCAAATCCTAAAAATAAACACTTTATATAGAATATAAAAGTAATATATAGATGGCATTGAAAAGCTTGTCCTCTAAATTTAACCAAAGCCATTTTTAAAGGTATGTACAGTATAAAGAAAAACAAATGTAATCACAATACATTTACACTTTATTTTGATAGTCCATTTGACACATTCTACTAACTACAAGGAACTTTGTAACTACATGTCAATTAATTCTCATTCATTCACAGCTCCATGTCTAGAACTCTCAGAGTAACTGTTAGGGAGGTTTAGGGTTAGTAGAATGCGTTTCTGGGAGTCAGTATGTAGTACGTTGTGAACTCATCAAAATAAAGTGTTATAGGAGGTTAAGCAGACAATCTACTAATACTCTGATGACTGCTGGTTAACATGTAGTTGACATATAGTTACTTACTGTTTGTAGAATGTCTAAAGTACATCAGAATAAAGCGTACTGTCCAACTGTGACACAATAATTTATTTATTGTGAAAATCTCAGAAGTGGCACTGAAAGTGGTCCAAATGCTGATGTGTTGTAGTCCTCTCTAGCGCACGGTTTTTGTAAAATACATCATAGGGGCCACTTTTCACAGTAAAAACTGTTCTCACTGTATTGTTTCTTTTTGTAGAGTAGACAGGAATGCAGAAGTTTCTTTTTGAACACAACGTTTCAAATAATTTGATTGAGATAGATTTGAAACTTATGTTGATTTTACTCGGATTCACAGAAAGACCGATCAGGTCAGAGTTGACCGCCCATTTTCAGGCCATCATAAAAGGAGAGAGGTGTTTAAGAGAGCTAGTGAAGCTAAAAGCCGCTGTAGCGGTATAAAGAAAAAAAAACTAGGCATGACAGGAGGATTTAGTGGGCCTCATTTTAAACATCATCCTGGGACCGGTCTCTGTATGTGTGTGTGTTCTCCTGAACCTGAAGCACTTACTGTGTCCACATGTTGTTCGTCCCATTCATATCTAAACACACTTAGGCTGGACTGAAAGGAATGTGAAATAGTCCTGTAAATAATTTGCTAAGTGTCCACCTGAATGTGAAATGAAGGATGAGTCTTATCCAAAAGTCGGTCTGATTTCTTGAGGAAGCAGGCACACGTAGATGAGGGAGAGTTGTGTTAGTAAATGTTTTAGATGCCATGTCACTCTAGATTAAATAATCTTCATGGGGTCAAAGTTTAAGGGTCAGGGCAGCGTCTGACAGCCTTGAGAAAATCCTAAACTGGAGTAAGCAGGAAAGAATCCAGAACGAGTTGCATCATCCGTAGTGAACCTGGTCTAATGCTATCAGCTGCAGAGCTTGTTATCGGCTCCGTGCCCACTCAGGAATCTAAAACATTCCAGTTCTCCAGCAGATGGACATGCATGGAGCTAATAGAAAGTGAACAGACAAACAATCCACGCGAGGCAGGTTTGCTCATGTTTTTCAACACTTCCTCTACAAAACCAGTTTAACAAAGTTGCAGCATCCCAGTGCCGTTGACAAGGAGATGGCATCTTTAGATGAGAATAACATTGATGGACTCATCGTGAGACTAGTAATGGATGTGCCAGAGAAGGACCGGGGCTGATGTGGAACTGATCTAGTTTTATGAAGGCGTGATTTTTTAATCTTCAGAAAAGATTAGGAAGCCCTACAATATGATGATCAGCACTTCACACTACAGCCATTAACAACAACTAAAATAATAAATCATAAAAAACACCATCATTTTGATACATCTGAAAGCTGGATAAACCACAGTTCCACAGTTTTCTTTAGCATAGGACAATCTGAGGGAGCAAATAAAGTTCTCAGCCATGCATATTGCTAATCAGAAATGTTTAGATATATTTACAGTACTGCATTTACAAAATATATTTATTGAACATGATCTTAATATCCTAATGATTTTTGCAATGTATCGTTGGCTGTTTCTACAAATAAACCTACTGCTGTGCTCCAGGCTCACAGATCTTCAAAGCAAACAGAGGTTATGTAAGCTAAAGTGCTAAACTTGACTTCTCTTATCCTGATGGCTTGTCCATGATCTTCCTGCCCCATGTAGGGCTGCATTTCTCAGAGAGCCCAAAGAACGTGACGTCCTCTCTGGGGAAGCCTGTGTCTCTCCAGTGCACCCTGCGATGGGACGGCGACGGGCCCCTGGATGTGCTCTGGCTGAAGGAGGGACAGCCGCTGGACACCACCGACACCAACCAGATGCAGCTCCCTGAAGAAGAGAACGGCTGGGTGGTGATTAGTACCCTCACGTAGGAACACCTGTTTAACCTGGACGTTCAAGCCCTGTTCTCACCAAGAAAGATCTCTATAAAGATAACAATATTAGCGTCTACACCAGCAAACAATATCGTCTGTTTATTCTTAGCACATACTTGCCTGTCGCTAAATTCTCAGCGGGATGGATTCTGATTGGCTGTCAGTGTTTTTTATCATTCATCAGCTGGAAGAAAATCATCTGAAAGTGATACAGCGATATTGTTTCCCTGTGTCTTTATCATTATAGCTATGATGTGGACTCATATTGACAGATTTTTAGAACTATATCTTTATTGTTATGTTTATGGTTATCGCTCTTGGCGTGATCGGGCTTTACTCGGTCTTCAGTGGACTGCTCTTTCTGCTGTCCATGATCAGCATGTCACATTATTGTCTTAATGCCTAATATAAGTCCTGAATTATGATATTGACAGTAGTGTATGCTTAAATGAATTTTTCTCATTGGCAATTTACTCCAAAATACAAGTGTGATAATTGTTTTTCAGGTATATTTTCTATTGTAATATGACTATAATAATAGATTAATAATAGAAAAATTGGTAACACTTTAGGACAGGAACAAATTCTCACTTTAATTATTTGCTTACTAGCGTGTCTAGCATTAATATATTAGCTGTTTATTAGTATTTATAAAGCACATATTCAGCATGGCCATTTTCTACATCTCTAACCCTACCCAATACCTAAACTTAACAGCTACCGCACTAACTATTAACAAGCAGCTAATTAGACTAATTCCCTCAGAAGAAGCGACTCTATTGAAGTGTGACTGTAGTGTGGTATTAACAGTGTTCTTGTGTTTACAGGATAGAGGAGGTACAGCTCTCAGATATGGCCACCTATCAGTGTTCGGTTTCCTCCGGTGAAGAGGAGATTTTATCCAACGAGGCATACATTGTACTAGAAGGTATCTCACTCTCTGACTGTCTTAAATCACTGATGGTGGCAGGGCTGGGTGGAGGCTGTAGGGCATCAGTCTCTTCATGTATAGCTGTGTTTCTCTGCCCAGGTCTCCCTCATTTCTCAGTTGAGCCTCAGCATCTGTCGGTCGTGGCTAACGAAGAGCTGAGTCTGCGGTGTGTGGCTCATGGTCCTCCGGATCCGGTGAGGATCATATGGCTTCAGGACGGGGCTCCTCTCAATCAGCTGGATGACCCCATCTCCCTGTCTCCCTCCACCCTCAGGATCTCAGGTGCTGACCCGCTCTACATGACTCTAGCGCTGCTCTCACCAACATTTCCTTACTAACAACATGTACCTCATATCTCATATTTCATAAATCAGTGCTATTGCTCACTCTTTATGTTTGCATGTGAGTTTTATAAATATTAATAGTAATAAATGAAACCTCGTAACTCCACTGAAGACCTCACCCTGAAACAAACCTGAAGTGCAGTGAAATTAAGTGTTTGAATAAGTTCAGCATTTTCTTTACTGAAAAAACACTCTGTCTTTAAGAGTAATGGTTTGTTCATCTGAAGAGTGAAGAAGAGTATTTCACCATAAACTTCAAGTTGATGCTCTTCCTGCCCTGAACACATCTGTACTCATGGTGAAGAAAACACATGCACACTCATCCACATAATAGCTCGCTTCAGCACTCATACTCGCTCACACATACTGTACACTGGAAAATCGAATTAGTTGGGCTTACTTAAAAAAACATGCAAACCGATTGCCTTAAAAAAACGAAGTGAAGTAAAATAGAAACAGTATGTTGTACTGACAAATGTGTAGTTAGTATAGTTTACTTAAATGAGAGTTAAAGTAACTAAAAAAGAACAATAGGGTGTACTTGATCCTTTACTTTAGGTTTACTCACTGACTTAGTATAGCTACTTACTGACTCCCAGAGTAAATTATGCAATTGCTTTTTTTTTTTACAGTTGCTGTTGTTTTTATTTGCAAATTTAATTTGCTGACTTGTGTAGCACAAAAAAAATAGCAAATCAAATGGTTATACAATTAACAAAAATAATTTTAATTTAATTTTTACTATTGTTGTGATATGCATGCTGAATGATGAAGTCAGTATGTGACTTACCACAATAATTGAAGTATTATATCATCCAAATGAAATGCTTCTCAAGTGGTTCATGAGAAACATTAAAAGTGTAAAAGATCGTTAATAAACACACAAAAAGTCAACATTACTAGAAAAAAGCAACAACTTTATAATAAATAAATTAAAAGATAGGTCACCTGTTGAAAGCAACCTATTTATTACTTTTCTTCCTGTGAAACCAAATGACTCTGATTTCTTGTTGCGTCACTGCATTAATGGGAAGAAACAATATAGAAAAAGTTCTATGTCTCCAACCAAAGGGAACGCTAATCACTATAATGGTAAGTAAAAAAAAAAAAAAAACATTTTAGGGAAATCTTATGATGTGGCATATGTTTAGTTGTATTGAAAATTGAGCTTTGTTAAATGACTTTGTGGCTACTTGAATATTTTAAGTAAGCATCACTCAAAGCAGTAAGTAAATTGTCTTATTTGTCTTGAAAGTTGCTGTAACTTGGTAAAACCTAGTAAGTGTAACAACTCAGTACAGCTTACTAACTATATATAAGTAAGGTGAGCTATTCGATTTTACAGTGTACTGTGTAATTCATTTCAGCTACTATTAGGAGTGTTTGGCCGTGTAATATTTCTACATTGCTCTTTAAGAGGAGTTTGTTCGCATCACTTAAATGCTGTGTATTAGGATTTGGCGTTTAATCGTCCTGTATTCATATTTAGAGGTTGTTTATATAATCTCCTTAGACTAGTACTAAAAGTTAGTCGTCATCTCAATCTTTTTGTTAAGACTAGTTCTTTCAAAGACATTTTTTCAATACAAACACGCAACAACACACACACCGCAGCAGGCGGACTGTCTAGATGTTTTCCAAATGGGAATCATCCTTTGAGACGCTGGCCTTTGCTTTCTGGTGAAAGAGCAGCAGGAGATGAGAGGAAGGTCAGACAGGAAGAAAGAGTGAAGAAAAAAAGGAGAAGGAGGAGGCCTTTGAAAACCTGCCACAGCAGAGTGCCACATACAGCCTGTGTTGTTGTTCCAGCTGTACTGAGCTGAAGAGAGATAGAGAGAGAGAGGGAGAGGGAGAGGGAGGCTTTGACTCATCATGGATAACTGACCATTAGTGGTAGATTCACATCTTTGGAATGAGACACTTCTGCTTTGCTCACACACACACACAACTCTGTATATCTATGTTTGTGAGGACATACATTGACTCAATGTATTCTCTAGCTTCTGACTCTAACCCTACCCATCAGAACTAAGTGCTTTACCAAGTCTGGACCCTCAAACAGGTCTTTAAAGGACTCCCAGAAAGTGAGGACTGGCCAAAATGCCCTCACTTTGATGATCTAAAACTCAAACCGGCCCTCACAAAGATAGCTGTACAAGTGCACACACACACTCAGACTCACACACTGACTCACACTCATTGAAGAATTTCATGAACTGAAATGGCAGTTCTTTCCGTCCATAGCATTCCTTCTGCCACTGCAGCAGCCTCTCACACACACACAAACTCTCGCTCTCTTTCAAACACACACACCGGCCAGCACAAGCAGAATGTTTGCCGTTGTTACTGCATGTACTTATGGTGAAGGGTTTGATTTAAAAAAAGTTTTTTTTTTCTTCCAGATAAATAAAAAGCAAAAACACACATCAGTCACACAACACACACACACACACTATATGACACACTGGTCTTTTACTGTAGGATGATGATGCTGTGAGCTTCGTTCAGTGATGTATTGTGTTTAGTTAAGCGGTGAATGGGTTTACTCTCTTGAAGAACTCATGTTTCTCTTCAATCTGTGCTGATGAAGACAGAAGTGTTTTTAAGGAAGGAAATAGAATGAGATGAAACTGATTGTGGCTTGTGTTGAACTCTCTCTCTCTCACACACACACAGCACTCAGCTCTTGTCCATCAGAATTTGATCTGGTGACCCTGGATATTGAACTTTAGTAGTCTTTAACAATGGGCACACAGTGTTCCTCAGTGACACACATGAGTTATTTTCACTGAAAGTGTGAAGAATGCTGTGTGTGAGAAGGAGAGCCTTCATTTGACATGTTTCTGTGAAGGTCAGCATGTGCAGTGTGTGTGTCTTCAGTGTTTTTCTGAAAGCAGAAGTAGTTATTTTCAAATCAGCTCTTTTTATTTCTCCAAACAAATGCATATTGAACTCCACAAACAGATTGTGAAACAGGTTTTCTCAAGCAGGTGTTTTTCTCCTCCACAGGTCTGAATAAAAGCAGCTCTTTCTCGTGTGAAGCACACAACCGTAAAGGTGTGGCATCGTCTGGCACAGGTGTAGTGACCGGTGAGTGTGTCCTGCAGCGGTCAGTAACGAGTGGTCAGTCAAGACACTGACTCACGGGGTCCACAGCTCAACTATATGTGATAATAAACATCAACATTTATTTACATTTTTAAATATGCTTTTTAGTTTTTTTATTTTATTTTATTTTTTGACATGCATAAACAATTATTTTAGTAAAACAGTTGTATGTATATTCACATGAATAGTCTCTCTGGAGGAGTGTGTACAGTACTGAGGTAGAGTTTGGGTACAGTTTACCTTTGCATTTAGTGCTCAGTTTAGATTTACTGTTCATAGCTGATTTGAAAACAGCACTCTTTGTCTTTTTGTCTAGTTCTTCCTTCACTTCCCTACGGCATCAACGCTGAAGAAATCACAAACTCAAGCATCCGTCTGTCCTGGCACATGAGCTTCGGAGGAGTGTATCCCATCAGCCACTGCACCGTTCAGGTACCTGACAGAGTCTTCAATAGATCAACATCAGCATGAGCCATCAAGGCAGTATGTGTTTGTGTCGTTTGACTCTGACTGTTTTGTGAGTCAGAACTCTTTTCCCTACACACACACACACACACACGCTGCTTCATCATGCTGTAGAGTATCATATTTCACACATTGAGAGGGGCCCGCTCCACTTGCTGCTGAGGCCCAGCTCCCCTTGTTCTGGGGCCCTGTTAGGACGAGTGTGTGTGTGTGTGAGTGTCATACACTCCCCGTTGCCTGAGCACCACCCCAAAGTGCCTGGTTCCAATAAAAACACTCTTGTGTCTGATCCCACACCCCTCCTCTGTTCTTCAGCTCCTCACTAGCAAGGGCCCGGCCCCAGACTAAACACACAGAGCCGAGGAACCAGAGCAGAGCTGGAGGAGAGGGAATGCATTAACAGACGTGAAAGAAAGAAAGAAAGAAAGCATTGCAAATCTATTACAATCAGGGATTTGGTCATTTTCAGTTTAGTCCCAGTTCTCAGCTATAATTACAGAAATATGTGTCTACCCATTTTATTTGTACTTTTTATCATCATTAAAAAAAAACAAAAAAAAAAACTCTCTTTTCTTCAGTTTGTCGAGCTGAAGTGGAACAGAGGCACAGGAGTTATTATGAGTGCTGTTCTGAGCTGATTTAGATGAACTGACCGCTCGTGGGTGACTCCAGTCTGACTCACGGTGACTCTTCACTGCAGAATGAATCAGGAAGAAGAGCTTTGATCTCTGTGACACATTCATGAGTCAGTCCTTCATTCACTCTCAGGATAAACTCTGTGTTATTGGGCTGAAGAGAGTTCAGTGAGGAAAACAGACACACAACACACTATAACACACTACTATACACACACTATAAGTTCTTACACAATCTAACATGTGTTTAAAACTGAACTGGAAATTAGGTGCTGGGCGTCCAGTCAGAGGAGAACTGGACCCAACTAAGCCTGGTTCTCACAAGGTTTTTTCCCCCATTCTCTTGTGGATGGGGTTTTGGTTCCTTGCCGCAGGTGGGGACACCTGGGGCCTCATTTATAAAACTTTCTTACGCACTGGTGTCAAGATCGTGGAAAAAGCCCTTTTCTTCACGTTTATTTGTTCCGGCATCTGAGTGTTACGGAAACGTAGCCGGAATAAACGAGAAGGGCTATAAGACGTTGCCTCGGGTAGAGCAGACGCTCGCGGGCTATCTCTCTCCCGATGTGGCTTTGTCTTTGAAGGCTCCATCCCTGCCTACGAAACCACTTAGAACAACATCAGCGTTAGTAGGCAGGGGGTACTCATGCATGTCTGCACACGATGGGCGTGTTACAGGCGTACCAAGCCGACCTGCTGAAAGAGCTGGACGAAGGCGAACAAGTCAGTAGTGACGATATTAAAGAGCTTAGGAGGACGGCTGACCTCTCGTTGCGTGCCACTAAGGAAACAGCTAGAGCTATCGGCAGAACTATGGCAGCATTAGTGGCCGCCGAGAGGCATCTATGGCTGACTCTGTCAGATATGAAGGAAAAGGACAGAGTCTGTGCCAGAGGGTCTCTTCGGCGACGCCGTCAACACGGTCGTCGAGAGACACCAGGAGGCGCGTAAGCAAGCGGCGGCGT
>JAUMHR010000069.1:670951-688667 GCA_032361145.1 Enteromius fasciolatus
TGTATGTGGTATTGTCCTACACTGACCCTACACCTAAACCTACCCCTTACAGGAAACACACACACTTTTACATTCTCGAATAAACACCATTCAGTATGTTTTTTAAGTCTTTTGAATTACAGGGACACTGAAAATATCCTCATAAAACACCTTCATATTGTAATACCCGTCATACCCATGTCATTATACACATTTGTGTCCTCATAAACCACATAAACCCGCACACACACCTAACAGAAAACTACTGGTGATTTTTTTAATTATTTTTTTTTTATTAACTATACATACCAGTACACACACACACACAGTGCGGCTATAAAAATTGCAAACTATGAGCAATCAAATATTCATCTGTCTCGTTGTCTTTGCGCTAATCCTACAAATTCTCTTCACGAAGGAATTTCCCGTTTTTTTTTCTGTCCTCCCGTTTCATGCAGCAACTCTGTCTCGTCTGCCCTAACCTAGCATGACCTTTGATTTATTCTTGCCAAAAAAAGAAAGGATGACATACAGACATGTACATACTGTGGGAAAAAGTGCATGAGGCAGAGAGGATTCTGTGATGGATAGAACAGGAAGAAGAGGAGGAGGGGTTTGTGAAGGAAGAAAAAACATACTCTGCTAGTTTCCCAGAGTCCCACATTACCCAAGGGATGAGCGAGAAACAAAGCTGATATCCCACTGATATAGGTTTGAATGGATTAACTCAAACCTGAATTTACATAACCATAATCACACATCTACTCTTCTCCACCGGCACCGGGAAATCTGCTTTAGTGTTTGCCAATCTACAATCTACACAGAAGTCAAAGGAGTTCAAATGTAGTCCGGCTGAACCATATTGAAGGAGTTCATATCTTTTTAAATGTAAAGTAATTTAAGCCAGATTTTTTTTTTGTGGTGTAGATTGCGGTTGTCACTCCAGTAAACAGAATGTGAACAGAACAGACTGGAGTGTGTGTGTGTGTGTGTGTGTGTGTGTGTGCCTATTAGCCTCAGTCTGTGTGAGAGAAAGCTGTCTGAAGGCAGATTTTACACCGCATGCCACCGCAAACAGTAAACAGCATGATTTGTGACTAATTGCTGTAAGACTGAGCTTCAGGGCTTGTAAAGCAGCACCAGATGAAGCACTTGAATAATTTCTTCGTTAAACATGTCCAGGTCACATCTACATTCACTAACACATGATCGAAACAGCAATATTAGCTTCATGATATTAAAGCACATTGTCCACATAATCCTATTTTACACAGATGTCACATTTATATTGCTGTTTGTCCTTATTTGGTCATTTTCTAGTGTTCTCTGATTTCATTCATTATTTTCCACCTGTGTTAATTAATCATCTCCTTTGCCCTTTTGTGGTCGGATTTTTATAAGCCTTCAGTTTAGTTGTGTTCTTGGTCCTGGATTGACGTTTATTCATGGTATACTTGAGTTGCTGCTGATTTAATGGAATTTAAAGAATCCTCCTTCGTTGTGTATTTCTACAGCCACGTCTCGTGACATTTATGTTTGCAGTGTTTTAACCTCTCCTGTAGACCCCAGCGCTCTTGCTGGACACACCAGATGATTAACAGCCAATAAATTCAGAATTCTGCACATAGTCTTCTGGGATTTTTAACAAGGTCCATCCTGTTTCACGAACTTACAAATTAGAATACCACCATTTCATATTTTTCCTGGTTTCTAGCTCTACGCTTGTTTTTGCATGATCGGATTGGACTGGAAGCGTAGGAGAAGTTATTGAGAAAGAGGCTCATAGAGGAGGGAGAGGAGGGCTAAGCCATGAGCCAGAAACACATGTGGAAACAATCAAACGTGAAACTCTTCCTGATAACATCAGCGGAGCGACACGCCATGTTCCTCTACGACTTCAGGAGACTGTGTACTTACAGCATGGAGTAACAAAGAATACGCTCTCGGACCTCCGGCCGGGAAATATACTGAGAAAGAGTTAGATTCCGCCGTTGAAGAGAATTCTGTTCTGGGAAGTTAGCAAACACCTACACACTCACACATAAACACACACCCACACACACACACAGCTATTTCCAGAGCATTACTGCAGTGTTCCTGGTGTGTTGTTTTTTCTGCCGCTCTGAATTAGAAACAGAGACAGCGGCAGTGAAATGAGTTTAACACAGAAACAGAGAGGAAGCAAAAGAGGCTCTTAACTTCAAGATCTGTACATGTATGTTGAAGCTGTAATACTGTGAGAACACTAGTGATAAAAACACTGAAGCAGTGCAGAAGCAGCCATTGTTCAGCTGTGTCTCATAAACACATCTGAAAATTTATTTTCACCGAAATGTGAACTCTTATGAATTTATATTTCTCATGGATTCTGAAGACTGTCTAAACATCTTTCTGTCTGTTATTAATGTGCTTTTCACTAAGAAAAAAAGTCCTCCCCACGCCTGTCTATTATATTCCGTATTATTCTCCGCTTCTGTTAAAGAATCAAGCATGCACTGAAGGATGCATATTAATTCTGGGTTCCAGGTGTCACTAACGGGTTGGTGGTGCGTGCAGCAAAGAGTACGGGAAACACGAGCGAATCAATGCAAACAGTATTTAATTACACAAACTCCAAATACAAAAAACAAGAAGCTGTCGAGGCAGCAAAAAGGTGCACACGGGGATCCACACAATACAATGACATTAACAAGACCTAACTACAACAGAAAAACAAAGGTGAGGGCAGGTGTAAAAACAACAGGTGAAACAATCAAACTGATGAGGGACAAACCAAAATCACAAAGACAGGGGGGGGAGACACGACAGGACAGGAACGGAGTGTTACACCAGGCGACCCATAAGCTGTGTTTTTCTAGCCTTCTACCTAGTTGTGGCCTAATGGATAGGGAGTTGGGCTTGTAGCCCAATGGTCACGAGTTAGAGTCTGGCAGGGATTGTGGGTGGGGTTAGTGAATAACCAGCACTCTCTCCACCTGAGGTGAGACCCTTGAGCAAGGCACTGCTCCCACTGCTCCAGGTGTGTTCACTTCTCACTGCTGTGTGTGTGTGTGCACTTGGATAGGTTAAACGCAGAGCACAAAATTCCTAGTATGGGAAACCATACCTGGCCACATGTCACGTCCTTTCTTATACCCTTGAATAAGCACTGGAACAGCAGTCAAACCCATAAACCCGTGCTAGATTGATGTACTCCCAGTTTCATATTTTGACACCGCACATCCCATGAAACAACAAATGCAGCCCCTAAGGATGCACTGTTTATGTGTTACGCTAAAAATAAAGGTATAACAGCTTCTCTTGCCTTTTATGTGCCTTTTTTTTTCTCCTCCGTTTCTCTCAAATAAGCAAGGAAAGCACTTTTGGCAATAGAAATGATTATAAATGAGCATATGCTCCATACGGTTCACTACGCTGGATTGTTTACATCTAGCTACCACTCTTTAGTCGTGGTTTAAAGTCGTGACTTACGGGCTCAAAAACCTGCCTGGAACACAGCTTTAGATGACAAATACACTCTAGCAGCTTCGTGTCTCACAGCCGTTTAAAAGTGAAATGTCTCAATTTTCTCAGAAACAATTAAAGGTGATTGTTTTATTACACTGGTAATTTCTCATTACAACTCTGCACCAGGTGAGCTAAAAGCAAGTTTACTAGTGTAAAATAAATCTACTAAAAATCGATTTCAAATACGTTTATTTAATACTAAGTATACAACAAATCCATTAAAATATATTATGTAATGAAATACTTTGAAGTTCTACTTCTGGTATACTACACTGGTATGCTTCAACTCTGCTAAATTAGAAC
Source organism: Enteromius fasciolatus (assembly GCA_032361145.1). Taxonomy (NCBI): domain Eukaryota; kingdom Metazoa; phylum Chordata; class Actinopteri; order Cypriniformes; family Cyprinidae; genus Enteromius; species Enteromius fasciolatus. The sequence goes on from JAUMHR010000069.1 coordinate 674,741, forward strand.
TACTAATTTTGTGCTTAATGCACTTTAATTGTGCAGAGTTTGTGTGCATAGGTTTTCTCTGTTTGGTTGTTTTTTAGCTCAGTGTCGTTACAGTAGCATATTTCCAGCGAGCCTGATTTATTTCAGTTTGAAGGAGGATGTTCAGTTGTGGTGCTCTATCTGTGTTCTAGTTCCGGACTCGGCTCCAGACAATGTGACAGTGTTGGTGAATGGGACAGATGTGCTCCTGAGATGGTCAGAACCTCTGGGAAAGATGAACGGTCAGCTGCAGGGATACCTGATGGAGTACAGTGCTCCTAACACAGAGCAGGTGACCACATGCAGGATTACTGCTTTCAGATATACACTCCTCCATCTCTGAAGAGTTACCAAGTCTAGATCTCTAGACAGCTGTATGAGTGCGTCTGATTACTGTGTTTCTGTTGGACTGGTCAGCAGGTTGTGGTGGACACGGGTCTGGAAACAGAGCTGTTTGTCAATCTCTCATCTCCACTGTCAAACGTCTCCTTCAGAGTGTGTGCCTACACCCGAGCGGGGCCGGGGCCCTGGACGGTCCTCCAGACCATCAGTCTCATCCCTGCAGGTATAATACAGTCGGAGACCATGTCAAGATTAGCACATCTCAGACAGACACACGGAGTGTTAATAATCTCTTCCCTTGCAATGTTTTGCAGAAACGGGGCAGTCCAGAGGTGAGTGGCACACACACACACACACACACCACTTCCTATTGACTTGTAAATGCTTTTATATTTGACCTACCATGATGCTTACCATAAACCTAACCCTCTCAGAAACCTCTGTGCATGTGTATGTTTTAATGAAGATTAATGAAGCACATTTTCTGTGCGGAAGACTCATTTCATCCCACAAAAATAGATCCCAGAGAAGATACAGAAGTGAAGTTTTCCTTTTACTTCCCTTATTTAGATTCCTTCTTAAATGTTGTTGTTTTTTTCTGCTGCTGTTGTCTCAGAAAAGAGGAAGAAAAAGACAAATGAGGGCAAGAAAGGAACAAAAAAGAAATGCAAAGAAATGAGCTGCAGGAGTGTTATTGAGTAGGAGGCGTGTGAAAAGATTTTAGGATGTTCTCTAGAAGTAACACGCCCTGCTGTAAATATGGACTGTCCTGCAGGTCATTTTAATGAGCTAATTCTACCAATGACCAGCTGAAAAACACACACATCCACTCTCTAGTCTCTGGAACTCGACTTGGTAGCCAGGCGGATTAATATAATGCATGTCCACTATATAGAGCACAGATTTTATTCAAGCTGTTCAACCACAGAAAGACAAACTTTTAGGGTGCTCTTTCAAAGGGAACATGGAAAGGACGGGACCTGAGAGTGTGAACTGGAAACACAAGAGCAAGAACTAAACGTTTATAAGATTATACCCATTAGACTCATGAGCCTTCAACCCAGAACTCGCTGTTTCCGGACAGAACTGCACACTACAGCGCTTCTTGTTTGCTCTGTATGATCTCATCCAGCTGTTTTTCTCTGAAGGTATCTTGAGCACTCCAGCGTTCTCCTGGCACTGGTGGTACGTGGTCATGGCCATCACCGCCGCCGTGTCTCTAGCAGTGCTCCTGGCCGTGTACATGACCAGACTGAGAAGGAAGGAGACGCGCTTCGGGTGAGTACTAACCAGAGTTCTTGTTTACTGCTATTAACCCTAACTGGAAGATGAACAGGCGTACATGAACTAGAGAGACTAAGTTGTCCATGATCGTAAGCGTGATGTTAATCTGGGACTGGTCATCTGTTCTGGATGCAATAAACTGCTTACTAATGACTATTAAAGTTCGAACAATGCTTTATAAAAGATAAACCGACTGTTTAATGCTTAACTACTGATTCATAGTGTGCAGTTATTATAAAGGGTTACCATTTTTATTAGTAGTATCGATTCAGGCACTGTTTAGGCACCGGAACCGTTTTAAAAGTTTCGATTTGGCACCGGTATCGAAAAAAACCCTAAACGATACCCAACCCTAGTCATACCTCATTTCATGATGACAGGCGCAACATGACACTGTCATTATTTTTATGCCTGCTAGATGGCGCTTAACTTTAAAACATAAATACAGGTCATAATAAGGTGTTTGCACAAATGAAACTAGATAAGTCTAGTTTAGGTATAACATTAGAAAAAACGTAATAACTGAATAAAGAAGAAAGATACTAAGAGGTAGTGCTCGTGTGAAGAATATGTGTGTGTGTGTGTGTGTTGTACAGCGAGGCGTTTGAGCCCATGATGGAGAGCGGAGAACTCGTCGTTCGGTACCGAGCTCGTCGAACCTACAGCCGGCGCACAACAGAAGCCACGCGTGAGTCTGATTACATTAATAACCTCTGAACACATGAGTCTTGACCTGCTCACACATGTAGCTGCAACCAGATCAGGATCACCTGCTGGAGAACTCAGGGGAGTTCCTTCACCTCTCTGGAGGATGTTCAAGATTTCCTTTTTACCTAATTTACATGATCTTTTATTCATTTAACATTTAAATACACGACTATCATGTTATTGTTAGTAAGCTCCAAGTTCAGCTATCAGTGATAGTCATGTTTCTCAGTCAAGTCTCTCAGGAGATGATCATCACTGTGATGGTGATCCTGGAGAGAGTTATATAGTGGAGCTATATATATTTAATAGTCTTATGAGTATATTTGATAACAGATGATTAGTCAGACTCTCTTCTGCGAGCACTTCAGGTGTTTTCACTGTTGTTTGACAGAGCTGGGAAGTAAATGAGCGTGCTCTCATGAGCTGCTATCACATTTCACCCTCAACACTGTCAGGGACAGTTACACTGATGTGCCTCGACATGCTGGAGAAACCCAACTAGATAAAGAGAGAACAGCTTTTATTACATAGGCGTAATGTTTTCATACTCTACAAAATGTATTTTCAATCTCCTTCCTCTAACCCTACACCTAAACCTCCAACCCACAGAAAACTATTTTGATTTTGCGTTTCAAAACACTTCATCCTGTATGATTTTTTAGCTTGTTTGCTCATGGGGTCCAACATTTACTATCCTTGTGGGGACATTTGGTCCTCGTAATGTAGTGAACACACACACACACACGCGCGCGTCTCTTGAAACTTGCTGGTGTAGATTCTTGTTGAAATCGTCATAAAGTCACAGCTGGAAGTAATAAACCTCAGCAAACACACACACATGCTGTCAGTGCCGCACACTTTGGTAATATGCTGGTATTTCTGTACATCACATGATTGTAAACAGCTTGTATTATAATGTTGTCCAGCTTCTTATAGAGTGCTACTGCTTTAGCATCAGTATTACGCTTACACAACACACTCCTTTCATAAGCTTTAACCTGATGCAGCTAATATGAAATAAACACATAATCTAGCTTAATGTGAATTTTAGATCTACAGGAAAACTTTTAACAAATTCCTAGATTTTAATGCAAGCTGAAATATTCATTTAACATCAGGAATAAACATCCATCCCAGTTCTTTTTCCAATCTTTGAGCCATTTGCTCCTGTGAGACCTGAGGATGAGTTCAGAGACAGGAGATGTGTTTGTGCTCTAGAGGATCCAGATCTAGACTCTAACGAGCGGCGTTGTGATTGCATCGAAGCCTGACGTGGTGTTGTGAGATGAGCGTGAGCTTGTTTGGAGCCGTAGTAAAGGGTGGAGGAGGCTCTCTCTCTCTCTCTCATTTTTCACAGTTCAGTGCTTGAGCCCTCTGTCAGGAAAAAACTGTTCACTTTCATCACATTTGACTTTATATAAACATTATAATAACAAAACTCAATGAACAAATGGGTTACGCTTTATTCCGATAGTCCATTTAGACATTCTACTAACTTTGTAACTACATGTCAACTAATTTCATTAATTCTCAACTCCATATCTCCATATCAGGGTTAGTAGAATAAGTTTTTGAGAGTCAGTATGTTTTGAATGTGTTAGAAGATATGAAGCAGACAGTCCTAACCTTAACTAATACTCTGATGACTGCTCGTTGACATGAAGTTGCTTCCTGTTAGTAGATTGTCTAAAAAGGGTTACCAACAATTGTCCAGCTTCCGTATTTGGCTTAATTGGGTTTGTTTTATACATTTGTATATTACCCTATTGTTAGAGATATCTAGTTTTTAAGAATTCAGACCACCAGAATATGGTCTTTAGTTTGTTGTTATTATTAAAATTTTACTCATCAAAAGTATTTTCAACTTTTCACAAGGAAATTCTCTCCATGAAATTTATTCTCATAAATAAGATGTTGCCATCTAAATAGAAATAAAACACAACAATGTTTACTTTAACAATGTTTCGATCTCAAGCAGGTTCTTGTAAACTCACTTGAGCTAAAGCGAGCATAAACAAAACTAATAATGTATTCAGTGTGGACCGATATCAGCTGACTTCGGTGGATTGTGTCACTTGATGATCGCATTACAGTACAGAGAGGAAACTGCTTTATATCAATGCCAAAAGCAGGTTTTTCTCTGAAGAATACAGTTTTTTGTTGTTGTTGTGTCTGAAATCGGATGCTAACCTCTCAGATGACCTGTTCTTGTCTCAGTGAACTCTCTGGGCATCAGTGATGAGCTGAAGCAGAAGCTGCAGGACGTGATGGTGGACAGACACAAGCTGACCCTGGGAAAAACACTCGGGGAAGGTGAGCACTGCTGAAGGACACAGGGATCTGTCCGCTGATGACAGACTGTAACGCTGTGTGTGTGTGTGCAGGTGAGTTCGGCTCGGTCATGGAGGGTCTGCTCTCTCAGGAGGACTCTGTGCTCAAGGTGGCAGTGAAGACCATGAAAAGTGAGTGGACAGCGTCTCTGAATACACCTGCGCTCCTTCTCCTCAGACTAACCTGTGCTCTGATGTGTTTTGGACAGTCGCTATCTGCACTCGCACTGAAATGGAAGATTTCCTGAGAGAGGCGGCGTGCATGAAGGAGTTCGATCATCAGAATGTCATGAGGCTTCTGGGTAAGAGCGAGCACTATAGCAATAAAGCAGTAAAGAGTTTTACTTACAGTAACGTGGACTTTCCTACATCTGGTCCTATTGGCAGTCAACTATCTTATCTGTAGGTCAGATTAGTTAAGCTTAGATGCTTTGAAAACACATGAAGACAGTTTATTAATATTTACACATAGAATTATTAAACTGCATCGTATTCAGTAGCTGAGACTGTTTTAAGTACAGAAATAAGGACCCAAAAGAAGAATAAAAACAAACATCAGCGTGATTACATTAAATAATCATGTTTACAGTGAATTTATAAGAGCTGAAGGGTGTTGTTTGGTCTCTCTTAGCTGTTCTAAAATCCCTGTAAACCATGGCTTTACAATGCTAATAAAGCAGTTATTCCATGTAAGTAGTAAGGTTTCACAAAATAAAACAGAGCAAAAACTGTTTTTGGTTCTTCCGCCAAGCAAAGTAGTTCCTCAGAAACGGCTATGGTTACACAGACATAAACAAGGGTGTTTGTTTGTAGAGTATTTTCCAACGACTCCGAACACGGCTAAACCAATCAGAATCAAGGAATTTCAGAGTACAACAGAATATTCAGAAAGAAATATTGACTTTATTGAGTGATTAGACTAGTGTTTACAGAAAATGTGAAAACCTGAAAGGTTGATATTTTTTTCCCTGAGGTCTGGAAAGTGATCACTGTATATTTTAAGACAGCAGTAAATCATGCACAATATGACTCGGAATACTCCTTAAGAAAGCAGGCAGTGTTGGTTTGGTTTTAGTGGTCTCAGACTGGATGATGAGTGATGGGGTGTGTGTGGCAGGTGTGTGTCTGCAGACGGTGGAGAGTGAAGGCTATCCGTCTCCTGTGGTCATTCTTCCCTACATGAAGCATGGAGACCTCCACAGCTACCTGCTGTACTCCAGACTCGGAGACACACCTGTGGTGAGTGAAGCTCTGGAGAGAAACACATGAATGTGATGAGTAATGCTAAAAAAATCGAAATCCAAAAATAGATCGGGAAGTTCAATATTTCAAAAGTTCAATATTTTGGATGTCATGCACACATTTGAAACGATGGCTCTTCCAGACACAGACTGTCCAATCTGGCACCAGCGTTACTGTCTAAAAGAAGTGTATGAACATCAGCCCATCACTCATGAATCTAAGCAGTGTAAAGGAAGCGAGGCAGTGATGCAATCACACTGAATGATTCGCTCCAGATCTTTTGTGGTTAGATGCACATCCTCATGGTCAGAGTTGTGAAACTCCTTTTGTAATCATAAATGAAGTTCCTCTAAAGCACAGACGTCAGGCTCATTCTCTCGCCGAAGCCCACTGTTCTGTGATTTCTGTTCAGAGCAGAATATGGGAAGGTCTCTGGCGCCACCTACCTGTCAAAGCGAGAAAAACTAGGTTAGGTTGAGATGCATTAGCTTCAACATTCTCTTGTGTGTTTAATATCTCTGTCTGCTTGGTGTAGTACCTGCCCTCTCAGATGCTGGTGAAGTTCATGACGGATATCTCCAGAGGAATGGAGTACCTGAGCGGAAAAAACTTCATCCACAGAGACCTGGCCGCTCGAAACTGCATGTGAGTGCTGATGGGAGACAAACACTGCTCATACTCACTACATAGATCCACATACACTATACTGATCACAGCGTTGTTTTGATAACCAGGTTAAATGAAAACATGAATGTGTGTGTGGCGGACTTCGGCTTATCTAAGAAGATCTATAACGGAGACTACTACAGACAAGGACGCATCTCTAAGATGCCAGTGAAGTGGATCGCCATCGAGAGTCTGGCAGACAGAGTGTACACTACTAAGAGTGATGTGGTAAGACGACCTCCAGTTAATAAACACACTGAAGGACGTGTGTCTGAAGACAGCTTACAGTGCTCATCACTGGCATTCATACACGTGCCTGGTCTTATGGAGAATTACACCTTATTCCAAACGTACTAAACACGTCTGAAACGTTGATTTACGCCTACTGCTGTCTTTCACAGCATTCATACTGTTCATGAAGGTGTTTGTGTGTGTCCTGCAGTGGTCATTCGGCGTGACTATGTGGGAGATCGCGACTCGAGGTCAGACGCCGTACCCTGGCGTGGAGAACAGTGAGATCTATGACTATCTGAGGCAGGGCAACCGTCTCAAACAGCCTCCAGACTGCCTGGACAGCATGTGAGTATGCCTCTGGTTAACTTTCCGCCTGACGTAAGCATTGCTTTGAAGGAAGTAGCACTGCTGGGCTATGAGGTGCTAGAATCAGCAGACTTTGCCTGAATATCACAAACTGAATTTTACAGACACTTTCACCAGTGGTCAGTTTTTCAGACTAAACAATTTAGTCATATAATAATTGTTTATTTTCTTCATGGCACAGCTAAATAGTGGCGCAGGAAGCTCTGGTAATGTAGAATGGCATTGTATTGAGTGTTTCATTTAATCGCCTATAAACGCTGCTGAATTAGATTCCCAGCTGTACTGCAGGAAGAGACTGAAATGCAGTCCTCTCACACGGACTCTCAAGTGTTTTTCATGATGGAACATCACAGACGAGCTTGTCTCTTCTCTCACAGATACTCGATGATGTTCTCCTGCTGGCTCTTGAGCCCAAAGGACAGGCCCAGCTTTGAGATCTTACGCTGCGAACTCGAGAAGGTCCTAGAGGATCTTCCCAGCCAAGACCCGGATGAGATACTCTATGTCAATATGGAAGAGACCTCGGGAGAGCTGGGGGCAGTCGGGGGCCGCGATCCCATGATGGGGCTCCCGTGCACTCTCGGGGCCCTGAAGGGCTCAGGCTCCGTGACCACCGTAGAAGTGCATCACCCCAACCGCTACGTGATCTGCCCCCAGCACGAGAACCAGCGGCTCCTCAATGCCGACTCCATGGAGAGCCTGAGCCTGTCGGGGCCCGGTGCCCAGCCCTCGTCCTGCTCCACCCCAGTGCCACCCTCTGAAGGGCCGTCCCCGGAGGACCGAGACGAGAGGAAGAGAGCGCCGTGGCAGTGACCTCACTGACAGACATAGACTGCCTCTCCAGGAGAGCTGAGCTGATGCTCCTGCCCCTTTATTTTGCACAGACACACACACACACACACACACACACACACACTCCAATACGTCTTTATGCTTTTCAGACAAATGTTTCCTTTTTATTCCAAATTGTCCTTTATGATCAGTGTGAGCCTTGAGAAATCAAATCGATCATAGTTTTTTCATAGTTTTGTACATTCAATTTTCACGATCAAATTTAGGATGTATTTTGTGCAACATTTTATAAACAAGGCCCCAGATTTTCAAATCTCAGACAAATATTGTCCTATCCTAATGAACCATACATCAATGGAAAGATTATTTATCCTTTTTTCTTTAGGACTTAGGATAGTTTTGTGGTCCAGGGTCACATTTGTCTGTCCTTATTGATAAATGATGTGTGCAGCAGATACGTTGTGGATCATACTGAAGCGGTTCACACTGCACTGATCTTCACTCACCAGCAGTTTTGTGGAAATCGCTGACAAATGGCTGAAAATGCAGAGTTTCCTGCAACGGAAATGTGTTCTGACTGGAAATGACATCAGCGATGATCTACAGCCAATCAGAAAGCGCGGTCGAAGGAGAGTACATAGTAGTGTGCACACTTACAGCCTCGAGACGGTACTAGATGGAGATTAGTGTGGCTTGTGTAGGAGGTGTATTACTTTTTAAATACCTTTTAGACCTCTTTACCATTTAGTTTATAAGGCATGGGAGTGGGCTTTTGTTAATTGGGCCAGAAAGCAAGCACCAAAAATACCATAGTAACTATAAACTCATGGAACTGTCCTAAAAGCTACTGTACACTCTTTAAAACCGGTAAAACCGGAGTGCAACTAAAGAACAGTTTTGGGCTTCTCTTTCAGTCATCAGTCCTCTCGTCTTTTTTCATCATGAAGATGGAAAGATTCCACAGATTTTTTTAATGAAGATATGAATGCCCATAAAGGACCTCATTTGTAAGATTGTTTGCAGTGGCAGAGCTGTGGAAAATTACCAACAAATCAAATACGGTAACATATTACTCCGGGTTAAAACCTTTGTTCTAGACGAGTCTGAGGGTCAGAACACCTCCTGCAGTCTTTCAGCTGGAATCTGACCACTCAAAGCCCCTTTCCTGTAAGAGTACAGTTAGCTTTCTGCTGATATTAATCACACTATATGTTCATCATCAACTCAGGAGATGCTTGGGTTTACTGACCAATGACACAAAGGTCAGATTGAGCTATCTTGACACTGCCAGTGTCTGGAACGGGACAGACCTGGTTAGAGTTTTTCTCTCTCTAGTCTCCTGTCCAGAGAAACACACGGTGGACACGGACAGTATTGTGTGAGGTCCAGACCCTCTCTACGCTCCAGGTGTATTCACACACGTTTCTGAGCAGGGTTTTTAACATTGATCTGAGACCAGTTTTGTGGTTTCTCTTGAGATTTAGAGTAGAAAGGGCAGTAGACTAGACTAAGGCCCAATCCCAATTCTATTTTCTACCCCTTTGCCTACCCCTCGCCCCTTGAAATGAAGTGGAAAGGGGAAGGGTTAAAAATGTTCCCCTAAGAAATGGGACACCACTACTACACTGTTATACGTCATCATCCATTGTCTCTAGCTCCTAACGTTATGTTAGAGGACATGCGCCGATGCTTATCACAAATTCCAAGATGTGGGCGTCAGTCGTAGCAGTTGTGTGGATTGCAGCGATTTTTTTTTTTGCATTTGTCTTTATCAAATCACGTGAGACGAAGAAGACAACAATATCTTAATATTGCGCAATCGGTGCAAACGTTAGCCATTTTTTCTTTACAGAACATCACTGTAAACACAAACATGTAATGAACAATTGTGCAGGGGTAAGGGGTAGTAGAATTGGGATTGGGCCAAAGTCTTTGCTCCTCAAGACCCTGCCCCAGACTCAAGCACAGTGTTTTCCTTCTTTTAATATTTTTGTACATTTTATATTTTGCACTAATCATTGTATTGTTTGTATTTCTTTGTTTATGCATATTTCTTTTTTTATCTGACAACACAATGTAATGATGTACATTTACCTTAATATTATCATGTCGTGATGATATTAAAAATGGCTGTTTCAAAATAAGTTCAAATACAGCTGATTGTTGTTTTACGATTATTTTAGAATATGTTTTAAATATGGTCATGTGATGAAATAATTTCTTCCAAAACAGCCTTCAATCTAATCTGAAATTGAAATCACTGAAATGAACACTTCCAAACTCAATTTACATCTTTGGCAAATATATTTGCTATGGTCTTTTTTCTGTAATGTGGTACTAGGATTGTCTGAGGTACATTTATACGACAGATTATCATTTAATGACACGTGAGATTGGATGACAGATGGTTTACTGTAGAAATGATGTGTTCAGCTGGAATCATCTGTGATAGATGTTTCTGCTCATGAGCGTGGACAGTCTGGATATATCTGCATGCTCACCAAGAGAAACGCTGTGTTTTAAAATATGTGGATCTCAGCTGAACCAAACAAATTCATCTGTGTCTCTTCAGGATGTAATGTTACATGTTGTTTTGCCGGTGATGATCAGGTGGAGAACAGCACTATCCAGGTGTGCGGTGTAGTAGAGCTATTCATTCAAAGACGAGCTTTGTATTCACTTTTGACAGAAGTATAATTCTTATTTTTAAACAACATATGATTTCATAAACAGAAGCGCACTTCAAAGTGCCTTTGAAAGCCAGTATTTTGCCTTAAAATGGCTGAGTTTACGCTGCACGTGTTTAGCTGTAGGTTTATACAGTATGTCTAATGTCGTCTCGTTAACATCAGTGTCATTATTGTGATTTTGATATGCTTTGTATTAAAATAAATACTACCTGCACAACTGATGTTTTGTATGTGATTTGTTGAGAATGCAGTTAAATGTTAAAAGAGACTAAATCTGGACGAATGAAAACACATTGCTGTGGTTAAATATTTTGTAAACCGTTTGGAAATGAAATGAATAACTGAACAAATGAATCGAGAAAAGCAGTAAAGTTAGGAATTAAGAAAAAATATTCTAGATTTTTAAAGAAACTACTTCTATTTGAAATGTAAGCACTACAATAACTTTATTTAAGTCTATAATGGCAGTAAGTTAGATGTTTGATACTGTCTGATCATGTCTTTCATTCATATGAAATACTTTAAAGGTCAAGCAGAGCTCATCATAAACAATAGATGAACAATAGATTTATTCCTCTGAACTCTAAAAAGTGAAATAAACAGACAAACTCTTCTGAACATTCACTTCTCTTCTGTCTTCATCCAGCTCTTGAACAACTAATGATCGTGTTCATTTCTTCAGATGCAGCGATGGCCTTCAGCATCCAATAGGTTCTGTCCTATTTCACAGTGTTGTTTGGGAGGCAGACACAATCTTTACTTTAAAGAGCACCATTGTCTGTCGTTATCTTCCAGCAAAGCTTCAGTGATCTGATCTAGTCTCATGATCTGAGAGCTCAGGAATGATTTGAGGAGGTCCAGAGCTCATCCTCATCAAGAAATAAGACCACACATTATGGTGTATTATACTTTATTAAATATAAGAGCTGCCAATTTGGATTTTCATGAATACATTAAATTTGTTAGCAGTAGGAAACTGTTTTGCAGATCGGTCAGTGTTATGTTCTGGCTTGATCTGAAGGTTTGGTTAAGATGATGTATGAGAATATGTGCTTTTCCTAATGCGAGTTATTTCTGTGTGTGTGTGTGTGTGTGTGTGTGTGTGTGCACAATCATATTTCCAATGTAAAGTCAGCATTACAGTTACATATGTGTCCAGAAAAATGATTCAAAAGCTGATGAATATTTGCTACATAATTTAGATATGACTTCTCTAGCGTAAATCTTTAGAAAACGTGTCCAGCTAACATCTGACCGCAAAATCATACTTTTGTTTTCTTTCATATGCAATTTATTTTTTATTTGCATGATCCTATTTCAGTTCAGTATTTCCCTAATTTATTATATTTTAATTGAGGTAATGAAAATGTAAATAAAAAAGTTACTAAAATTGCCATGAAGAAAAAAACATTGGTCCTAAAATAGGGTTCAAGTTAAGAAAAAAAAAAAAGTCTTACTGTTTGCCATATTCATTATTACAAATCATATAGGTCTATTAACTGTAAGTCTTTTATTAATACAATAATTTAAAGACATATAGTAAGTGATATGAGTTCCTCATGGTGTTTTTGGGGACTGGTGTGTCGTAAAAAGTACTTTGATATACCCCTAATTTATTTTGAAAATGAATCAGTATTGATCATATATTATAGAATGACATCTTAATATAATAAAGAATCTCTCTACAGTTCTCTACACTCGCTCGCGTAGTTTACACTACTACACAGACTCGAACAGTCCCAGAACAGCTATCCACACTCAAACGTCTGCGAGATAAAGCATCGCTCACGCTTCGCATGTACTCAAAAAGGGTCAGAGGGTACCAAATCCTCCGAGGTGGTGTGTGTGTGTGTGTGTGTGTGTAGTCTCATCAGTATCATCAATACCTCTTCTGTGAGACCCTCGGGAACAAGCGCTGAAATCACTCTGTGTTTAGATATGGCTCACTTCAGGAGGGATATATCATCAGAGAAGTCTCCGGCGCCCAGCGGATGAAGGCAGCGTGTAAAACGCCACTGACAGACCATGAGGCACAGCGGCAGCATAAACAGGGCACAGATGCCTGCCATAATGTAGGCGATGGTCATTAAAGTGGACTCGTCGGTCTGAGGGACGTTGTAGCCGCAGTCTTCCAGGTCCACGCCGTGAAAGGGCCCCTCCACCGCCGCGGTGCGGAACTCATCGTGGACTACATTAACAACAAGATCATCAGTGATGCTCTCATTACAAAACACGCTGGACGTCTGTCTGCTTTTTAAGCTGCGTGTAATGTTTTTGCATTCTAGCATTAATTAGAATCACTGAGTGTTATCTTCCTAAACCTCTGAACAAACAACGGATATAACATTATTTTGTATTTGTTACTGGTGTTGTTGCTGAAATTAAACACTGCATTAATTCCATTGATTATCAAATCATTTTAAATACAGTGGCCCCAAAACGACTTAATCTTGAGTGTGTAGTGCTGCTGTGGTAAACACGCTCTTCCCATCTTCCCAACTCAAGAATAAACATGTCTGAATGTCATCACACAGACAGAAGCTACAATAAGTCACAAATAGCACCTGCAAACAAATGACTCTTGAGCTTTTCCCAAACTTTCTTTTTTCATATTCACTTTAAAAGCGTGTCTGCTTTTCTTTAAGATACATGACAGACACAATATATTTTATTACTGAGAGCAATAACATTCAGACATTTTTCTTTCTTTGTTCCAATAAACAGATTATGATCCACAAATAATAGTAAAGAGAGTCATAAAAACATATAAAGAAATAAACAGAATAAAAGCTGCAAATATACGTTGGAATCTCACAAAAATAAATGAAATTCACAAATACATTTTTCCCGAAGGCAGTCTGCCAAAATGCCTATGTGAGTGTCACTGATAGCGCCTCTGTGGCCCTCTCTGAACGGTCACAGCGGGAACCTTCACCCGCATTTTAGTTCCTACCCGGATCTTTTACACTCACGTACCTCTGCTAGTTCCGCTACAGATATTGCCGATTATCTCCTCATTATTCCGCCTATTTAAGGCGCGGGCATTTGTTACATCTTCGCGAAGTCTTATCGTACCTATGGTGGTAATTCCGAGCGTTTTCCCTTTGACTGGATTCTCTGTGTATGACCCTGGACTGTTTCTATCGTTGTTGATTCCTGCTGCCTGCCATTGCGATCCCAGCCTGAGTATTGTATTGTTTACTGGATTGCCTACACTGTTGTTGTTCACTGTTGATTACCTCTGCCTGCTGACTA
>JAUMHR010000069.1:740458-759349 GCA_032361145.1 Enteromius fasciolatus
GTGTGTGTGTGTGTGTGTGTGTGAGATCCAGAGATCTGTGTTCGAGTTTAAGATCAGTGAGTAAGAGGAAGAAGATCACATCTTCATGTTTGTTTGTGTCAGAATGAAAGTGCGACTCCATACGGCATAATAAAACATTTTAATATATTATTCTGAATTATTATCAGACATGTCTACAGCAGGTGAGGAAGTCCTATAAAACACTGGTTTGATGATAAAAATATGGATCTATGCAGTTTTGTGTGATATTACTGTAGGTGTTCAGGGTGTCATACAGAATAAAACATCTGTAACTTTATATCATATTTACACTGATATAAAATCCAAACAAAATTATAATAAATATCCTTGACATAATATAATTACATAAATATAGTTTTTTTGCGCATTGAATCATCGTATTATTACATAATATTCAAGCTCATAAAAGTTTTAGTAATAATTATTACTATTATTATTTTTTTATATTTATTTTTGGCGTTTTTGCTTTTGATGGAATGGATCAAAGCTGACAGGAAGTGAAGCAGGAGAGATAGGAGACAGAATGGGGAAAGTCATTAAAATGTGTTTTAATGAGACGAATAATGTTTCTTGAGCGAAGGAGAGATTTCTAGATGTATTACTGAAATATGATCAGTGTTTCAAAACACACGTTTGAACAGAAAGTAATAAGAAAACCTCACTTTCTTAAAGGTTGTGAGTCAGAAGCACAAGTCCTAACTTTTGAAGCGTCTTCTGCACTAACAGCTTGTAACGCTTGAGTTTGGTATAAAGCATGCATCATCAGAACAGAGCGTGTCCGGCTGATGCTTTCTCATGTTGTGCACTGCTCTCGTGTTTTGCATTTCGGGGGTGTCTTGTGGGAACGGTTTTGCATGCCAGTGCTTTCTTTGTGCTTACTAAGCCCTTCCCAGAATGCACTGCTCTGGTTCTCATTCTGTCAGTCTGGAGGAAGAATGAAGTGCCCTCACAAGTTCAGCCAAAATCTGGATCTGAGAAGACGAGAGAAGCAGACTCATCGGAGACAGACGGCAGCGGATGTCACACATCAGACCCAGCTTAGCAACAACCACCGCCAAAAACCAGACCTTGATATAGAGATCCACTGTCTGACGATCTGCCCCGCAAGAGACTCTCACCACATCACATCTCCGCTCTCAGGTCCACGGAGGACTGATGTAACACAGTTCAGACAGGATGAGTACACACACACACACCAGTGCATCTCTTCATCACAGCCACCATCAGACGCTGACAGAAGTCTGTTCTGTAGGACACGAGTGATCAACTTTCCAGTTATATTCCTAAACTTGGCAGCTTTTCAGAGTATCCTAGCAATCTTTCTTTTCAAAAGCACCTAGCAACAAGTTTAGCCATTTTCAAACGTATTTCACTTTTAGCAACTCTTAAGTGACTCAAGACGAATAAAAAGCACACATGAACTGAGTTAGCTGCTATTTCCAACTATATGATATAATTACTTTCATTGACTAATTAATTAAAATCTAATAATTGTTCATTTGTGACACCCTTTGCACCTGTGATTGTTGATCAGTTAGTACACTGTCAGAAAAATGGAAAAGATGCTAATGATTTTCCAGAACATTAAACATCATAACTCCGTAAGCCAAAAACACAAAGCGTAAATTAACATGCAGGTAAAAAAAATCATAAACGATGTCTGTGTCCTGCATTTTCCTTCTTACTGACACACGTGTATGGCCCATGCTTGTTTCAGACACACACATCGTCCTCACAACTAATGCCTCTGCACTTAATAATCTATGCATTTTTAAAGCAGATACATATGTATTTATCTTTGCATATTACAACATGATGATGCCTAAATTTACTTGCAGTATTCATGAGTAACTGCTCATAATATGAAAGTCTCATCGGCTAATGAGACTGAAATAAAGTCGTCCAGATGTTGTGCTGATGCTGCACCAGAGAAATCAAACCCTGACCGCTGACTGGACCTTCACTGAGGATCTACAGCTTGACCAAGAACTCCAGTCTCTCTGGAGTACTGCATCAATAAACTAACTACACAAGGGTTTATCGCACACAACCACATCCAACTGCTGGAAAAAAACAGAAGTGAAACTACAGCACACCCTTCTTAACGGATCACACACCAGTCCAGCAGACAGACTCACGAACAGTATACCCCGGAGTCTTCAGAGGAGCTTACTCTGAGCCTTTGAGGCGTCGATAGCGTCGGTTCCTGCAGATCATCTGCTGCTGCGCTGCTGGACGATCACTCAGGACCCTGCTCATCTCTGCTGCTGCTCTGTGTGTGTGTGAGAGAGTGACCCCGTGACCCCAGCTCTCGCTCCGCCCCTTCCCCTGCACTTCCTGTCTGACACTCACTCACTCACAACTTCATGGGACAGTACCACGCTTTGCCTTTTGTTTTCTTTTGTTTAGTAGTAGTTTGGTTTGTGTTTTTTTGTTCCTTTTTTTTAGTTTTGTGTTTGCTTTACTTTGTCGGGACAGTGTTTTATTTCTTTATTTACTGTAGAATAGTAACACTGTATTTTGTGATCATATATCCTGGTATTGGATGAAAAGGGCCTCGCATGTATTGTAAGCAAAGAGTTTTTCCCACACACGTATGTTTACTTACATAGAAACTGAAACACAGTATTTATGCACTGAATAAGAACATGTCTGTGAACATTTTTACAAATGTACAAATCATTGGTGTAGTCCTAAAAACAAGTCTACACAGATCAAACTAACATCAGAGTCAGGTTATATAGTGTCCTCTACGCTTCTGGTAACGTGCTCATGCTTTGCTTTGCTGATCTAACCCTAGGATCCGTACATATTTTACATTTCTACAGCTTTTCAATAATGTTTCTTAACAAAGCTTGATAAAAACAAGCATATTGCTTTTAAAAGACAAAACTGTATGTACTGTTCAGACATGAAGAACTGCCCCTGTGGTTAAACTCAGGGGAACTAACCTCATACTTCCACTAAAATCCTCCAAACACTGTTTTAATGCAATAACAGTCCCAGTGTGGGTGAAGCACACAAAAACCTTTCACTGTATCTCATCAAACCATACGGATATTTACTATAGTACATCTGTTGTTGTAGTTATTCAGTCAAACTCGTCCTACCTTCCTCTGCGATGCCGGAACGCCATCAGACTTGTTTGGTGTGAAGGAATCAAACTGATCTTTCTGAGCGCAGTGAACCGCCGAAGGAGACGTGCGTGACTGACAGCGATTTCCTCACACACTTTCAACTGATCTGACCAGAAACACAAACCACCGCCTGTACTTCCCCAGCCACGACTGACCTGAGATCAGCTCCATCAGTACTAACTCCTGACACCTGAATCACACCACCCCGACATACAAACATAAAACAGGTCAAAGACATTTCGATGCTTTTAAATTACTCACCATTATACATTTTATTGCATTTGAAATAAGTAAAAAATGACCAAAACAGTTGCAAAGCTAGCTTGTGCTAAAACTAATTCATCCTTTAATACACACTGAATGACTTTTAGAGGATGTTTAATACAAAATGTGGAAAAAAATACAAAGAATGATAAAAATAATTCAACAGGACACTGTTTATGTAATGTACTGAACAACAAGTGTCTTTGACCCAAATACACACACACACAGAGCTGGACCAAGTACACACGTCAAGTGCCTGAGTAAAACTACAGATATGTTTTGACGTTCGGTGCCGTCTCTGAACCAGGTACATTAAAACGAATCGGTTAGCTGATGAATCAGACACCGCTTCTGCGTCTCGGATCACAAGTTTTATGAAATATAGTGAAGTAAAAGTTACTAAAAAATAAAACTACTCCGGTAAAGTCAAGATAATTTACTTAAGGACAGAAACTAAGTAGAACTACTTCTTTCCGTCCACCACTGCACACAGCTCCTGTGGTCATGAAGTGTAGTCCATCTGACCAATGAATCTGAGCTTAGAACTCATGATGAATCATTTCCATCATCTATGATGGCTTTAGGATGGCTTTACACACCTCGGCAGTAACGGGGTCGATGATATTCTCACGCAGCTTTCCCAGCAGCGCGGACGGAAACGTCATTCATTTACATGCTGCTTTTAACTACAACAAAAACCACAGGGCAGATTTGGACAGAAAGCCTTTTGGGAACAAAACCCAGGCAGAGAAAAACTCCCTGAAAGTAAGAAAGAAAGCTGCTGCCCTGCGTTTGGCCAGAAACATCCTTATGTCATTGGAAAAACTGGAAGTATTCCAGCTGTGATGCATTTCGCCACTACAACACGTGAGGTAATGTGAGGGGACTTTTTCAGTCAGCAAACACCCAATATCCCATCAAGAATGCTTTTGTTTTCATTTAAGTTATAAATGAGCGATCTGTTGTTTTGACGATCGGTGTTATGAATGTCCACTTTTTCTTCATTATCTCTGACCAGTTTCTCATGTGAAGTGTTTTCGGCCACTGCTGAGATTTGGGAACACTTTCCCATGAAGTCAAAGCTCCATTTATGTCTTCCAAGGAAAACTGTGTTTCCCTACCCAAGGGACAGCTAACAGCCCTGCAAATAAACCAGACCGCAAAGCTGTTTTCAACCAGCATTCTTCTCTGGCTGTCTGGACAGCAGTGGACCGTTCACACTGCTTTAGTCTGCTCATCCCTTCCATGACTTAAAACACCACCAGAACTACGCCTCAGAGAAGACGAACAAAAAACTGAACTGATATTTAAAGTGAGAACTGAGCACTAAATCCATGTTTGCATGCATTTCCTGTTAAGGTAGTTACACAGACCTCATCAGGATCGGCTCAGCTATAAGCCTCTTGTGTCCCAGATGAGAACAGAACCTCCGCCTCTGTCCGCTCACAGATCTCTCTTTCCCTCGGACTTGGTGTCCTTGCCAAATGTCCTCCGTCTCGGCACGGACACAGCTCTCTATCATGCCAATTTCCAAACCCAGTGGAAATGTGGTTGCTGATTCAGCAGAACAAGGGATGTACCAGAAAAACACTGCAGCAGGTTATAATGCCCCGCAGGACGGATGTGTCTCTGGAACTAAACCCTTTTATTAGTTCATGTTCACTGCTTAACCAAGCCCTCACCATTACCCACTCCAAATCCATCCCTAAAATCTGGACAACAGGAATGTTTCGCTGACAGTGATGAGCGAGTCAACAAAACAGCTAGTTAAGGTAACATTCATCTCTAAACTCACAAAAAAAAGGAAAACAATACTTAACTCGTGGTGGCAATGTACCGCCAGTCAGTTGCTGTGTGCCATGTTCATGAAAATGTATCACTTGCACATATTTTTAAGCACTGCAAATTAAACACAGGTAATTTTAAGTGGTTTAAATGTAAACGGCAGTGCTAAATGTGTGACTATCTTTCTTTCTTTATTGGCCTTGAATGATTAAATACTCATACTTATTTATTATAATGGGATTATGTGAAGATTGTTTTACAGTAAGTTAATTTAAATCTACTATGATTTAATCGTCATTCATTTCAGAAAAAAAATAAAATAAAATAATAATAATAATAATTATTATTATTATTTCTATTTATTTATATATATATATATATATATATATATACACACACACAAGCATTATAAAAATTCTATATGTTTATAGATAAAAACAAAAACTTAATACCTACAAAAATACCTACATTGTGATATATATTGTGATAGAAGATTTTGGTTATAGTTCCCACCCCAAATCCCAATAAAACCACAGTTATGGACCAACATGGACTTTGATCCAGGAACAAATCCTACTTGGTGTCATAATAAGGATCATAACATACAGAGTCAATCAAATTCACAAACACGATGCATTCAATAGTGATGCTTTATTAAACTTTGCTCTGATGAGTTTAACTACTGTTTGTTCAGTTGTTTTCCTCAAACACTTGGCATTTGCATTAAATCAAGAATGAACTCAAAAGAAAAACAAAAGAGCCAAGGAAGTAAATTCCCCTAAAATATCCTTTGATCAAATCTGGAAACTCTGGCTCATATGAGCAGGTCTGTCAGCTGACACAAGCTGCTCCGACCACGAGAATCAGTTCTTACATAAAACACCTCATCAATTATTCTCTCCTTATCAGATTCCAGTCCTATCGCAATCACAAACAGATCCGCTCGTTCACGTACTTAAGCGGATCTGGACTGTTTGGAGGAAGAAAAGAAGTACTGATCCTCCATCCGCTGGATTAGACTGTGTTAGGACAGTAACAGACGTGATGGAAACTCACCGGCTCTCAGTGCTATAGGGAAGTTCAGCTTCTGCATTTGGTTAGTGCTTTGTGACTCAGTGACACGCCAGAAAACAAGTGAAGCTGTGAGGGAAGCGATGACACGTCCGAATATCAGCATCCAGCCCACCATCTGTCCAGCGCTCCTCAAACAGTACTCTGGTACCAAGTCAACAATAGAATACTGAAAACACAATCCACCATATCAGTCATATTTTTATGCTGTGAAATGGATCTGTGCATGAAGTCTCGCAGATTAAGTGCAACAGGCCTGCCACTTCTTCTGTGTTTCTTTGTTTCATTTGATCTCAAACAATATTTAAAAATACATGTTTGATATACTATTTAACAGCATTAATAACGTAATAAATATTTTCAAAAATAAACCAACACTAGCACACAGGATTTTTCTTTAACTTGCGGTTAAGTGTTACCGTCGTATGAACCTCTTACACAACAAACTTCTGAAATCCTGTGCAGATATTGCTTAAAGCCAGCGAATCAGATTGCAGTAAGCATGACCGTTCCTGTCACTGCCACAGATTATTAGCATGAACAACACAACTCATTCTTTCTGTGTTTGGATCAGCATCTCAGTGAGCCATTCACAACAGGCTTTGAGATGGGGATTGTGTAAATGTGAGTGGGTTGTGTGTAGGTTTTTGGCTTCGACGTGCCTCATGACTGTGATTGACACATGAACACAGCTCTTCCAGACGAGCCTATTCACACTCTCTACAGTCCAGTTATTGCTCAGGGATCTGAACATGTGCTGCAGACATGAATGAGGTGTGCTGTTGAACCTGAGCGATATCTACAGACCAAAGATCATAGACACGCTAAAATGGATTATTTTGACACACAACTCTTCCAGTGATTGGTAGAAGGAACTGATCCCTCTCACGTGCTGTCGAGACAGATGAACAGCTGACCCAACAGAGGCCTGATGGATTACTGGGAAAGAAGCAATTACACAGCAAAAACAAGAGGTGAACACAGAAAACAAAGATAAAAGCAGCTCTGTTCTACACTGAGAGCCGATTATCTGTGCTGCAAGCATCTTACTTCCTCTGCTAGGGCAAGAAATGAGTCGATCAGCGTTTGTTTGGCTCTGAGGAAACACAGACATTCCAGCGTTCACCCTGTACCTCAGTAACTGAGGGATTTCAGAAAGGGTTAATACAATACTAACACTATAGTTGTGAGCGGACCGCCTACATAGTGACTCAACAAAATAAAACAGCGACAAGATAACTAGAACAGACTAACACTGAACATGCGTACGCATAAAACCTGCATAAAAATGTTTTCACGGAGAAATCATGATTCGTTATGTAGGAAGATCCAGACGCACACGACTCTAGCTGATCTTAATTTGATCTATAGTAAAAAGCTATGTATAGTGTATACATTTCATCTCAGTATAATAGTTTTATATGGTAAAATATATATTTAATCTTAAAATGTATTTTACAGTAAACGTAAAAAAGGAAAGTATAGAGTGAAAGAGTATCTGGAGCTGCCAGGTGTCTCCGAGTACAGCTGGCTCGGTTTTATCGTGTATGAGCTGCATTGCTCGAGATCTGGGTCATGTGGAGAATCTTTGACGAGACTGTAGAGAAAGTGTGATGAAAGGTCTTATATGAAGATGGTCTGGGTTTCATTAACACTGACCTTGTGCACACAGAATACAGAACTAATGCATGTGTGTATGCAGAGGTGCAATAAATACAAATAATCTGCACAATTATTAGTGAATGCTAACAAGCACACAAAAATGTGGGTAGTTAAAATTAACTAATTTATTTTCCTATTGAATGGCATTAATAATCAACATTTCTCTTGACTTGTCCAGTATCTCGGATGATTTTTTGAGCATGTAGGATCTGCTCTGATCTTTGATGAAATGTCTCATTAGGGTCATCTGTTGGTCAATCGGACAGCATCGGCTGCACTGTATGCCACTTTCTGTATACAGTCCATCAGGACAACTCAATGGAATTTTTTTTGTTTTTTTATCTCATCGTTTGGACTCTAAATTAACTACTTGGGTCAAATGAAATGCCTTGTCCTGGTGGTGTAGATGGTGTAGCAGCTCCACTAAGAAAGCGGTTCACAGTTTTAGTGAGGTCAGAACACAGCGCTGCTCTTACCTGAAACACAGCGTGTGCCAGTCCGTGTCCAGGGCCTGAAGGTACTGCTCATCATAGATGTTTTGTCTGCAGCCCGCACACTCCGGCAACCTGCCGCCGGCTGAAACACACACACACAACACATTCTGAGGGTCAGTAGAGGATCTGTCATGCTTGTCTGTTTAACAGCATTTCATTGTTATCTTGTCTATTTAAAGTACATTTTTAAGGCTCCTTCTATTGTTCTGGGAGTCTCTGCGGTGTGAATGCATGGTTACACTATACCGGAATATTTATGAGCGTATACCACAGCTACTTATCAAAGGAATTAGTTTACTGTCAAAAAAGTTGTGCATGGCTTTTGCAATTAAATATACGTAATACTTTTTCAATACCATGGCTTTGATGAATACTTGATATCAGTGTCCAGAGCAAGTTCATGAAGCTCGTGAAATCGCCACAACTTAATTTTGGCTTCCTGGGTGACTCGGGGCACTTGTTTTGGCCAAGGTCCAGATGCAGATCCAGGACGAGGGGTCGGTGCTGGGGGGCTGTGGTCTCAGACACGATCACTTTCGCATCCGTCTCCACCTTGGCATGATGTCGTTGCAAAAGGAGGTAGTTGATCCACTGTAATATGTATAGAGATGCGAATCCCGTTTTTTGAAAAAGGCGTTGACCACGACGAGATTGTGGGCCTCGGCACACTCTAAGATGTGGGCTCCGTCGTTGTTGCGGCCTCCTATGCCTTGGTCACCATGGCACAGGGGGTATCCATCTCGAGTGCGTCCGACGTGTCCGTTCAGGTCCCCACCCAGTAGCAGGTGCTCTTCCTCGCCAATGGATGGAGATGTGCATCCATGTCTTGCCAAAATCGATCCTTTTCCTCGTCAGGGCAGTTGGTTTGTGGCGTGTAGGCAGAGTATCGCCTCGCTGCAACCGGTCGGATGTGCGGGACACCTCTATGCCCTTCAAATTTTTCGCTGATCACTATTCCCACAACGATTTCCCACGTCGTTTGGATGAGGGGGATGCCCTAGATTGCTGCACCAAATCTTGACTAGACATTTCATATAGATGCGACCGAAGAGTACTCCGGCCGGCATGTTGCCCCGCCTGTAGCTGGAGTGCCGGGGAGTTCCCCGTTACCAGCCGCCACCACGAGGAGGAGGTGATAGGTCTTTGACTGCTTCTCTTGCATTTTAAATATTAAATATGATTTCCCTCTTGCATATTTAATATTACTCTTTAATTAAGCATAAATGTTTTATCCGATTACTCGAATAATGACTATGCAATTTTCAGTAGAATACTCGATTACTAAAATATTCGATAGCTACAGCCCTACTCTAACTATGCGTTTAACATCCACTCATTTTCTAGTGATTCTCCAACAATTTGTTTAAAGCAGTTTTAAGACTCAGACTCTCTAAACCCCTCCCTTCTTTGATTGGTCAGATGGCCTGGTCTGTCGTGATTGGTCCATGTACAGTAGTCGTCAGAAAAATGCAGTGTCAAATTGCCAACATGCAGCATGAGTGGGAATTATGCAAATGTATTAAATTGGATTCAAATTACGACTCGTTTAGGCTGTATAGAGTTGATTCATTATTTTGGGAGATAATAACTAATTTACTTTCGGATTTGCAGATGATTTACATTCACATACAGCTACATTACACACTGCATTAAAGACAATATTGGGAATGGCATAAAATAGAGGCACTTGTATTTCTCTTTCATTGCCACTGTTTAAAAATTCTAGTGTGAAAATTCTTTATCAACTGAAGCACATGTGAGCAGCAGAGGCACATTGTTAATAAACATAATCAGACCCTACTGAGCCCTGGACATTTCAAGTCAGTTAGTGCTGCGACTGTAAATGATATAAAAAACACTGGAAACCTCATTTGACTGAGCAGCTCATAAATTATTTACACTAAATACATCAACATGAAAATTTGTACAAACACAGATCAACTCAACGTGCCAACAACAACCTCACTGTAAACATGCATGGAGAAACCTTAAAGGAGAAGTATTATGCCCCTTTTACAAGACGTAATGTAAGTCATAGGGGTCTCTAAAATGGGTTTTTGTCAGGTCTGAGCTCAAAATAACCCACAGATTTAACCCACATTGTTTTAAACGTGGAAGCAGAAATAGGTCACTTTTGTGCATGTCTCTTTAAATGCAAATGAGCTGCTGCTCCCTGACCCTGCCCCCTTTTCCAGAAAAGGACTGTGCGTTTACAGCTGTTATACATCATATACTCCATCACAAAAACATCTGTTTGGTTTTGATTATCACGTCTACCACACTGAAATCATACATATGAATATTAAGCCAGTTCTCTGCCGTTTCTGACTTGAAGGAGTTAAACAGTGGATTGTTTGCGGCTCACTCAGCAGGTGGATACACACACTGCTAACTCATATTTCAAGAGTTCACGTTTCCTGGTTATAAAACATAGCGCAAATTTGGCGAGCTGTCTGGGGAGCGAGCCGGGAAAACGGGAGACTCCGAACCCTAGGGAATAGAACCCTAGCGTTGGTGAGGGTTCAGCGCTCGCCGTCTGCCCCCGGGCGTGAGGTATGAGGGAGAAGGTGGAGAAGGGGAGGAGGAGGGATGCGATCAAGGCGAGATGTGGGAATTGACGTGCTTGATTAGAAAATCGGCTGCCAGCCGCGGGTAATTACTGTGTTCACAATCCTCTCGAAACCATGTTTTTTTGCAAAACATATACTTTATATTTAAACAACACTGAAAAAAGTGAATTTTCCAAATGTGTAATAACAGATTTCAGGTACGGAGTGTCAGTCTTCAGCTTAGGTATTCCTTTATAATGCTGTTAAAGGCAAAATATGTAATATTTTTGCAATAAAATATCCAAAAACCACTTTCACAGTGTTATATTTCATGCAGTAATGTACTTACGTTATCTCAAAGGTTCTGCAGGAATTGTAAATTCAAAGAAATTCTAGATTTAAATAATGAACCGTCCCTGTTCATTGTGGCCTATCAATGACGCCGTATCCGCGCTATCCTTGGTTTCCGTCTATGAATACTACGCAACACACGTGGACAAATGCAGAAGTGGTAGTTATTTACGGTTTATTTCCATATCATGGATCATGATTACACTCTCCACTATCCCAAAAAACTGGATGTATACAAACCGAGGCAAGAAGATATTGGAACAGTCAACGAAATAAAGTGGGAACAAATATCGGCGTGGCGTTTCTGAAATGGAGAGATCTTCGTGAAAACCTCGGCCTGGACAGAGACGGTGTTTTAATAGACGAGTATGCACATACATATTAGTCACTGTGTAAGTAATCGTCGTGTGCAGGTGGTTCAGTGATAAAACAGATATAAATGAGCGTTATCAACATCTCCCAGTGTCCCATGCTCCATCACCGCGTCATGAACTTCATCTCTGTTATGTTTTGAAAACGCGACCTCTAGAGGCGGAAACCTATTGTGCCTTTAAAACTGAATGATCAGATCTTTCCAGGATATAATGCGGTGAATAACTGTAGTTTATTCCCAATCAACATGATCAGAGGCAGCTGCAAAACACTGATCACTACAGCAGAGCCTTCAAATAAACACTCAAGGCCTAAATAAATGATAATAACAACAAATGTCCATACTTGTGTGATGGAGTTGTTTCTAACAGACTTGTGTGTTTGTGAGCATTTGTTGTGTTTGTCTATGGTTTGTGTGAGAGCGAAGAGCTTGTGTGCAGTGAAGCTGTTACTGAGATCTCTTGAGCAGACAAACAGCTTTATATTCATCACTAGTGACATTTTGATGATTTGTACCGCGCGTCTCTTAGTGATCTCTGCATGAGTGTGACTCATCTATAAACTACATGTATGTAGGTTTATGTGGACTCTTTTTCAAACAGTATTTTCTATAACCCTACAGCAACCCAACACCTAAAAAAAAAAAAATGGTATGTTTTTAAGCATTTTGAATTATGGGAAAACAGCCAGTGTCCGCATAAACCACCATTATTTGATAATATCTCTGTCATATCATGATGTTAATATACAAATTAGTGTCCCCAAAAACCACCCAAACCAGTGCCGGCACACACACATTCAGAAAAAGTTCCCTGTAAAACCACACACACATTTACATGAGTACATAACCTCACGTATGGGAAGATGGATATAGTGATACATCAGTAACATATGCAAAACATAAACAAAATACTAACATGGCACTTTGGACATGTATCACAGTAGAAATACATTTTTCTAAGTCTTTTTTGAACAGCATGTCAGTGTGATTGTAGTTCCACATTCCCAGACTTTCTGGACCCTGAATTTCCAGAACTTTTCTATGGCTTTTCCAGTCATTCAGTTCTATAGATTTGCACTAATAGATTTAGCCTAAATGATTTCTTGTGTCTGTATTAAGAGTCTCATTGACATACTGAAGTTACCTGAAAACACTAGACATTAGTTGTTTGTATGGCATGCTAAAAACCATGGTACACATCTGTAAACAAACGACCGGTACATTATAATGGCATTCACCAGTAAACGCTCAGACCTTCCCTCTTTAAAGTGAACACAAGTGAAGGGGATAGTTAGCAGCTAAGGAGACACTCGAGCCCTAATGAGTGAATGTTCCCCGCAATATTCCAGCAGCAGTGAGCACACATGTGCTCATCACAGATCAGGCTAAAGCAACACAACGCAGCACTGAGAGCAGACAGCACCAGCATCCTCACGAGCCCTGCAGAAGATGCGCATCATCATCATCATCATCATCATCCTCATACTCAGCAGCAAACACGAGACACACTAACCTTCCTCCTCTCCCATGCGTTCGTCCTTCCAGGAGCAGCAGAGCAGCATCAACCTCATTCAAGCGCCGCGACAGAAGCTCCCCTCTGCGGTCAGACGCGCTGGAGAAACGCGGCGCTGCTGGAACTGCGCTACTACGGCAAAGGCTCGCCTCGCCTCATGAATATTACACGCGTCGCGTCGCGTCACGCCGCTGTCTGATTAGCTGACGGCTCTGAGTCGGTAAGTAGGCGGGAGTCCTCTGGCGGACTGCGGATGGCGAAGTTCCGATAGTTACGCGCCTGGGCGCTTCCCGAGCCTTTGCCATAGTGGGACTCCTCCGGGCAGAAACATGTCTGCCAAATAAACACCATCCCTGGAAAACACTGCGCGCATGCGCTCGCGCTGTCTCTCCGGAGTGAGGTCATGTTTATATGGATACTTTGTGACGCCGATTAAAAGAAAAGGAAGTCAATATTCATTTGCTTTATTAATATATGTTGGCCTATTCATAAAATATATGAATTTAATTGGAAGTTACAATTATTTTATTTTTGTCTGGGGACATGTCATATTAAAAAAAGAGTATAAATAGAATTCACTAGAAATAATGTTGATCACAAAAGGGAAAGCATTTGAATATTTTCACACACACATATACAGATTGAGTTGATTTCTTTCATGGAGTAACATGCATTGACCTCAGGAGTTTAGGACTCAGAAAAAACACAGGCTTATTCAATAAGTGTTTCTTTCCTATTCGGTTTTGTGTGTATGCTTATTTTTTAAGATGAAATGTTTTTCCCAAGGCATCGTTTCCATTCATAGCTATGAAAATATTTGATTTCAGAAACAGTATTATAACTATTAAACTGTATCTTATTATCTTTAACCTCAGAACGACCTCAAAGTAAAAAAGAAAGGTGCTTTAACACTGAATTATTATAATCTTACTTGAAGTGATGAGGGATTGTGAAAGTCTCAAGACAGACAGTAATCAGTGTTCTACTGTAATGTTACCCTGCCTGCTTGAAAAGATTCAAAGTGATTAGCACTGCTTGTTTGGTATGCTGTTTTCTAGAAGGTCCTGTCTTTGATTAGAAATGGCAGAGGCTCTTTGGGTGTTGTTGTAAAATACTCTGTAAACACACCCCTGTGACCTCACTGTTTCAGTATTACTGTTGCTTTGTGTTTATTTAATGAGATCTCTGTGTGGTAACTGTTAATGCAATAGTCCACATGAAGCGGTGGTTTACAATGATCTCAGAACAGCTTAGACATGACCCAACATTTGTGTGTATCATTTCTGCAATGTTTTGCAATCAGGTTTCTGAAAGTTTCCCTCTACAGTGACAACACTATGTTGTACTGGTACTATGAGATTTAAGTGCAACATTTGAAGTCCTGCTTGCTTGGCATCAGAGCAACTGCATCTGGTTAAGAATCGAAGCTTCTCATTCAATATAGGATGATGTTGTTCAGAGGCAGTCCCCTGACTCTATTTTGGCCCCTACTGTTTTCTTTATACGCGCTTTCTTTAGCCTCTATGTTTTGAAAAGCATGGATTGCATTATCATATGCAGACAATATTCAATCTGATTTGCCCCTGAATCTCTCTGTGTGTGTCTTTTCGATGTCAAATGAAAGCAAAAGAGAGATCATTGCGTTTGGCTCTTCTGAAGTTCCAAACTGTTCTCATTTAAATTCTGCATTTAATAAAGCATTTTAAAACTGCAATTCAATGAATTTGATTTCTTCTAGACCAGATTATTGTAAGTGTCTGTATCTGGGAATGACAGTTCTGCAATATACAGATTACAAATAATTGCCCAAATGGTTTGTAAATAAACTGAAATGGAGACAAAGAACGCTGTTTTTAATTATTTAAAATATTTTATTTAATTTTTCACTAGAGCAGGTAAAATGCCGGGATTTCCGGGAACTAGTCAGAATATAGGTTGTGGAAAAAGTGCAACAGCCCCGCCCCTTTACATAATTAAATAAGATGGAAATCCCACGGCACAATAGAGAAGACCTGGTAGGGCTCACAGGCAGGTCAAATACAGCACCAGGTACATTAACACATGATAAGGTGTCTCTCCAGATGGATCGAAAAACAGTATCAACCATGTATAGCAAAAAACTGACACATTATATGTTTGATAATACATTGGCTAGGGAGGCTTTCGGGACATACACACACACACACACACACTGAGGAGATTCACAAACATCACCTACACACACAGAGACACTCACATCTTAAAATATCACACACAGTTTTGCAAGTTCCACAGTGACTACATTGCAGAAGCTATTTAAAGTTATTGTCATATGATAATTGGTCAACATGTCAAGTTCAAATGGTGCAAAACAAACAACATAAGGCAAAGTAACCTGTTGTTAAATGATTCAACCTACAGTAAGCATATGATATACATATATATATTTTATATGTATATATAAACTAATTCTATGTGAATACACAACGATTAAAGAAACACATTCTTGGTCAAATGATGGAAGCACCTGTAGTCCCCGGGTCCAGGGAAAAACATCAGCACATTTTTTAATCTTCCAGGTTTAAACATACATAATGTACAAGTACTATGATTACTATTTTACAGAGTTACTTTCAGTTTGTTCCCTTCAGCTGTCATTTACTTCTGTTTGTTCTCAGCATAATCAGAGCAAAGCTCGTCATACTTCAAACAGTATGCCAGAATGAATGCTGCGATCGAGACGTTCTGCCATCCACAAAGCTCTCTTAGCGTAATATGTGTAACTATGCCCGCAATACGCATTTTATTGCGGCCGGTTTTTCAAGTGTCTCAAATCAGAAGATCAGATTCGAATCCAAGACACTCACTGAAATCATCTAGAGGGGGTGAATCTCACAAAACACGCAAGAAAATTAAAATAATCTTAGAAAGAAATTCACTACAAAAGTATTTGTACATCATGGAAGTATTACTGCCTTTAAATAAAGCTCTTTTCTGTATTACAGTAATGAGAATAAAATATCACCATTGAGGATAATTCTTAATTACAAATAATTACAAAAGAAAAAAGTAAAAGCACCAAAAGCATTAGAATTTTGGTGGAAAATCAATCTGTGCGCCTAAAACCTAATTTTCTTTTTGCAAAATAGAATTTCTTTTGGTGTGTGTGTGAGAGTCACCCATAAAGCACTGCAATCGTAAGGCTCATCTGCACAGAGAGCTGCTGAAGGGTAAAATCACAGGCAAACCCCTGAGCTGAAGCACAGCCTGATGGGAAGTGTTTCAACCCAGGGCTTCATCAGCAGAATGACAGGACGCTGTCACTCACGAGCCGGAGAGGACCCTGGAAGATGTGAAAGAGTCTAGAGTGCCAGAGCAAAAGAGCTTCGGATGGTCTCAGAGACGTTCATGAGCAAGAGGTCGGTGGTTAAAACGTGTACAGTTACACTCAACAGCATTGCCAGCTAATCAACCCAGTTACATGGAACCCTACACTGAGAAACGGTAACGTGATGGAATGTGCCATTACAATTTGAATTAGTTTCACAAAACACTAGACGCTTCGTGGATTTGGATTTGTGAGAAATGCTTGCTATCAGTACAAAACATAACACTTGTGCATGTTGGGGTTTGTTTGTTTGAGTATCAAAAGTACATTCTAGAGCATGCAGTAGCACCATGTTTCTTGAGGTCACTTCACATCTCAAGAGATCCTTTACTTTCTCCTCCTCCCACAGTATTTCCCTTGGCAGCCGGCTCCTCCTGCAGAACACCACCACAGACAACACCTCATCATACATTCGTTCAACAATATAGCATTTCTTCAGTCGTGTGAATGGAGATGAATCAAAGTCAGCTGAGCATGAGCGCGAGACAATGTTCATTTCTGGGTGAATTATTTATCCATCATAAATGCGCCTGCCTCATATCGTAGTCTGAATCCTCCAGAGCATCTCAACTCTGTTTTATAAACTTCAGGAGAAGTAGGCCAGGGTTTGGTGTGATTTAGGATCAGGACGCTCAGTTGAGGTCATCAGAAACGAGAGCAGTGATTATAAGAAATCAGTGATTATGCTGTGGCAGGATTAATCTCGTACCTCGATACCCTGCTCCCAGGAATCCCGTCAGTCCAGCTCCGTATTTAGCTGCTTTGGCTGAGGAAAGAATTAGTCATGAATACACAAGAACTGATCAAATATGTACCTTCATTGCCATCTAAAGTGCATGTGCCAAATGCATAAATATAGATGTACTGCTGGACCTGTTAATACAGGTGATCTTATGCTTTAATCACATGTACCATCAAAAAAGACTTGAGCGCGCTCAACATCCTGCTACATCTTCTAGTGGGATTTTAAGAGCATGTACCTTGTTGAGGTGACAGTCCTGCTCCATATCCCCCTAAAAGACAAGAAATCATTGGATTATTAGCGGTTCAAACCACACGGGCGACTGAGAGAAACGTGTCAAATTAAGGTAGTAAAGAGAAGAATAACTATAACTATAGGAAACTGTTATAGGATTACTGTTTGTTCCAGCAGGAGATTTATGACCAGCTGTGACCAAGAGCATCTGGACGGAAATAATAAACCCACCGAGCAGCTCAACTTTGTGATTATATAATAACTAACACATAATAGCATGTGTTATGACAGCAGCTTGTGCGTGAGTATTAGCAAGCAGCGAGACGCACATTATAGTCAGAATGCAAATTCACATTGCATGCTGTTTGCACTTCATAGCGAGCGGACTACAGCAGTCAACGCGTCTGGCCATAGTGATCAGTGATGCTTTTCAGCTGTCAGGATAATACTGTTTAGAGGGCTCTTACAGCGAGAGTTTCCTGCTGTTTGTCTGTGAAAGCGATCTGCAAGTTTACAGTGAATCCAAAGTCATTCTCTACTTATTCACTGTTTCTGAACTCCCTCAAACATCTCGACTGTAGTCCTGAGCTTTTTCATCACACCTTGGATTATTTCTCTAAAACCATACCTGGATATGCTTGTGGATATCCTCCATATCCTCCTGGAGCTACACCGCCTTTAGGAATAAAAGACACAAAGATTTAGTTGATCTAAAACACAGCATTGGAATAGAACCCTGCTGAAAAGCTTGCATATGCTTGCAAGGTATGTTTTGAAGCTGGGATGCGGGTTCATGCTGGTCATGTGCTGGAAAAGGACCAGCATAAACCGGTTTTGCAGCAGGGTATATCTAAGTATCTAAGTATTTTAGTCTTGTGTCTGTTTGGCTGGGCTTGTTGTGTGTCTGCATAAGCAGAGAAACCAATTGAGGTAGATGTTCTGAAAGGATGGTACCTGAGAGAACACAGTGACTCCAAATGAATGTTTACAGGAGCAACGCAAACCCATGAGTGTGTGTGTGTGTGTGTGAGTGATTACACAAGTGTGTTACTGCTGTGGATGTATGTGTACTGTCTCTTGGGCTGACTGCTTGGCTGAGGGATCCCGATTTCGAGAGAAACTCCAATTATTCATGTTAATGTTAACTAGCACGTGATTAGCAGAGCTCAGCACCAGTAAAGACCCACTTTAAGCGGAGCTTCTATAACACCTCTCCTCATTTTACAGTGAAATGTGTTATCTACACCAGTGGTTCCTGGAGGACCCCCAACACTGCACGTTTTACATCTCTCCTTTGTTTGGCACACCCATTTTAGGTCTTGGAGTCA
>JAUMHR010000069.1:759449-775818 GCA_032361145.1 Enteromius fasciolatus
GTATCCCTTTAAATACCGTTGTCTTTCTGTTGTATTCAGGTCTTGTTAATGTGATGTGATGTCGTGTGTTCCTGCGTGTGTGTCTTTTTGCTGCCTCGTCAGCCTGTTCTTTTGCTCTGGAGTTTTGTTTAATAAAAATACGTTGCATTTAATCCTGTTGCGTCCTCCGTCCTTTGTGCTCAATTGAGGATTTGATTTCACGCACACACCACAAGCCAAACGTTACAGAACAAGACCTCAATGAGAGGATGGCGTTTGTGAAAAAGAGTGCGCACATCTTCGCTGTTCCCGGTTCGTCTCGGCGGATCTCCCTGCCGGGAAGTCGGCTTGCAATTCGGCGTGGTCCGCCGCCAAAGTCTCCTCGTTGTCCCAATCTGCGGGACGCAGCCCCACTCTCACAGCCACGTCACGGATTGCCGAATGGGGCTTTCCCGTTCCCAAATGTTCCGCTCCCGTTTGCTTCATGGGAGAAAGCGAGGAGAATACAGGGGATTTTTGAGCTGGCGATGAAGATGGCGACGAGGAGATGGACGCCGCTTCTGCCCCACTGCCACAGCTCCAGCCAGCGTCTGCTACGTTGCCAGCGCTTCTACCACTGCCTGACACGCTGCCACCGCTACTGCCACCGTCTCCTACGCTGCCAGAGCCCGCCATGCTGTTGCTGCCACTGCCAGAGTCTGCCCCGCTGTCGCTGCCAGAGCCGGCCCAGCTAATGCTGTCACTGCCAGAGCCTGCCATGCCGTCGCTGCCACTGCCAGAGTCTGCCCCACTGCCGCTGCCACTGCCAGAGCTGGCCCAGCTAAAGCTGTCACTGCCAGAGCCTGCCATGCTGTCGCTGCCAGAGTCTGTCCCGCCGCCGCTGCCCGAGCCAGCCCAGCTATTGTTGTCACTGCCAGAGCCTGCCACGCTGCCGCTGCCACTACCAGAGCCTATGGTAGTGGAGGACCTACCACCATGGCCCGACCCTCCTGAGCTCCAGGTGGATGACCTATCCTCATGGCCCGACCCACCTGAGCCCACGGTGGATGACCTACTGCCGTGGCCTGACCCTCCTGAGCCATTAGTGGAGGACCTGCGGCTGTGACCTGACCCACCTGAGTTCTTGATGGTAGAGGAGGACCTGCTGTTGTGGCCCGCCCCCCAGAGCCTGTCGTGCTTCCAGTGCGCCCCCCTGAGTCTGCTGCACATCCAGTACGCCCTCCAGAGTTTGCCGCGCATCCCGTGCGCTCTCCTAGGCGTCCTCCAGATGCTGCGCCCCCTGCCTCCAGGGGAGCATTCCCAAGAAAATATCGGGGTTGGGGGCGGAAGGGATGGGGATTTGTATGTGGACTAATTATGACCTGCCACAACCAGTGCCCGAGCTGCCTTGGCCTGCTAAGGCACCTGATCCCGGTCCTCATAAGGCTGTCCAGCCGGTGTGGCCTGCGGGTGTAATGTTACATTATGTTCCTGTCTTGTCGTGTTTCCCCCGCTGTCTTTGTGATTTTGGTTTTTCCCTCATTAGTTTGATTGTTTCACCTGTCGCTTTTACACCTGCCCTCACTTTTGCCTTGATTTGTATCCCTTTAAATACCGTTGTCTTTCTGTTGTATTCAGGTCTTGTTAATGTGATGTGATGTCGTGTGTTCCTGCGTATGTGTCTTTTTGCTGCCTCGTCAGCCTGTTCTTTTGCTCTGGAGTTTTGTTTAATTAAAATAAGTTGCATTTAATCCTGTCGCGTCTTCCGTCCTTTGTGCTCCATTGAGGATTTGATTTCACGCACGCACCACGAGCCAAACGTTACAGTTTTTGTACGTCTTTGTCAGACATCTGTCCGTAAGCGGGTACAGGGACGAAAATTTTTTCTTAACATCGGAAGAAACAAACTTAGTTAAACTCTACAGACACCAAAGAGCTGAATGATCTACTCTTATTTGAAAATAAACTGGACAACTTCTGACTACTATGTTTATTTCAGAGGAATGTAAAGGACTATTGTGTTTTTGTGTTCATGGAAACATGGCTCAGCGAGAGTGGCTCAGGGAGGTAAGACCCACGGGGGCTGACTTTGTGTTTATATTAATGACGTCTGGTGCCGCGACGCTGTTGCCTTCTGCAAACAGTACTCACCTAAAGTGTGTATTTCCAAAAATACAGCAACACGGTGATGGCCAGCGACGTGGCCACACAGTAAAGATGGTACCTACACACATGCACATACCCTTTCTTTTTGGTTGTGTATAAATGTTTGACTTCTTTATTGGTTAACTTAATCTTTGTTTATATCACACTATTTATACTTCATAGTGACTAGTTTGGGTGCACACTTTCTAGTTATTAGTGGTATCATTTACTAACATCTATTTCTTCTGAGTTGAAGTTACCTATGGGTGGAGGACAGAGGTGGGGTGCTGTCTAGGCACTGTGCTGCAGGGTCGGGCCATGCTGATAAAGGATCGGCTGGCATTTGTTGCTGTTGTTTTACACCACTGGATCAATCTTTCTTGTAAATGAGCTTGGGGGGGGATTATTATTCCTTTATTTTTGTAAATTTTATTGTTCTGGATATATAATTTGTGGCTGCTCTATTTCTACACTCAGCATGCTCCTCTGACTATCAAAGGTGCGTCAGTGGAGAGAATGAGCAGCACCAAGTTCCTGGATGTGCACATCACTGAAGATCTCTCTTGGACGAACAACACCACTGCACTGGCCAAGAAATCACAGCAGCGTCTCTACTTCCTTTGTAAACTACGAAGAGCAAGAGCAGCCCCCATCATGAACACCTTCTACAGAGGCACCATCGAGAGCATCCTGTTGAACTGCATCACAATGTGGTTTGGAGCCTGCAATGCATCCTGCCATAAACCCTCCAATGCATAGTGAGAGCAGCAGAGAGGATCATTGGTGTCTTTCTCCCCTCCCTCCAGGATATTGTCGCAGGCGGAAGAATCACTCAACAGACTGTGTGCAGTGAAGCCCTGGAGGGTGGATTTTTTTATTTACAAAGAACAGTGCAAAAGTGAACAAACTCGGGATCCAGGCGTGGCTATCCAGTGCTCGGTGAGTGCAGCAGGCTGGATTCCAGAGTGCAGGTAAGTGCTCAGTGGGGTGAAGGCTGACCGGCTAGAGGCTGCTTTCTGTTTGGAGAAAGAAAGAGAAGTTAGCATAGGCTGTTTCTCTCTGAGAGGTTTCTCACAAGTGTCAGGGTGGCCGCTGTTTATGTAGCCGGCGGCTAAGGAGTTTCAGCTGGGGCCGGTCAGCCTGTGATGAGGAGTGGCATGTGTTTCGTGTCTGTTTACAGGGCGACGCTGACGATCCTTCGGGACGCCCGTCACAATATATACAGCACCCGTCTCACCAAAAAATCCCTTTGCATAGCAGCTGATCCCACCCACCCAACGCATTCTCTGTATGTCTTGTACATGTGGCAGAACTGACAAATAAAGCTGATTTTGACTTTGTGCTCAAGTCACTTGGCCAATTCCATGTATTCAGGGGAGTACATACTTTCTCAATAGACCGCAGCAGCCCTCTTTTGAAGACTGACGATGTAAAGACCATAGCCTCTACCTTGCATGATTCTGCCAAGCAAGGACACTGACAAGGCACCTGAATATTGCTTTTCCCCCTATTTTACTACTTTTTGTATTTGTTCTCTTCTACTTGTTGTAGTGAATTGTACTCAGTATGTGCTTGCAAATTTATACTATTACTTCTAACGCTCGTAAATCATGCACTGTATGTTGAAGACAGCACAATCCTAATAATGAGAGCACTGTCCCTATCTCTTCTTTGCTCTCTATTCTCTACTTATTCGTTCCCTTCCTTTTCTCCACTCTCAGAGGAACGCATTTCTGAACTTATCCTTTCCAATCATCTTACTAACTGTCCGCTTGATCCTATACATTTAGGCAATTACCTCTTTAATTATATCTTCACT
Source organism: Enteromius fasciolatus (assembly GCA_032361145.1). Taxonomy (NCBI): domain Eukaryota; kingdom Metazoa; phylum Chordata; class Actinopteri; order Cypriniformes; family Cyprinidae; genus Enteromius; species Enteromius fasciolatus. The sequence goes on from JAUMHR010000069.1 coordinate 763,372, forward strand.
CACTCACATTATCAATGCGTCTCTTCATGGTACATTTCCCACAACATTTAAGCAGGCTTGTGTAACTCCACTGCTTAAGAAACCCTCTCAAAATCCAATAATTCTATAAAACTACAGACCGTTATCCTTTCTTTGATTGTGGTTGACACAGTTAACCACCAGATCATCCTGTCCACCCTCATGAAGATGGACATCACAGGAAACACAGTCAAGCAGTTCAAGTCTTACCTCTCTGGTTGGTGCTTCAGGGTATCTTGGATGGGTGAGGTTTCTAAGTAACTTCTTGCTACTTGGGTTCCTCAAGGCTCAGAGCTTGGACCGCTTCACTTCTCCATCTTCACTCATCTTTAGGATCTGTCATTCAGATCCATGGTTTTCCTATTATTCCAACCAGATGATTCGACAATAACTGCTCACATTACATCTCTGGATGGATGAAAGTTCACCACTTTTAACTCAACCATGTTAAGACAACTGCTCATGGTCTCTGCCAATCCAACACTTCATCACAACCTCTCTATACAGTTAGGTTTGTCAACCATAACTCCTTCCAGGAGAGCTGGAAACCTTGGAGATGCAATAGATGACTTTAAATTAAGCTTCACTAACCATATTGCTACAATGGCCCAGTCCTGACGGTTTGCCTTATACAACATCAGAAAGATTAGACCCTTCCTAACAGAGCAGACCGCACAACTCCTTGTACAAGCTCTTGTTCTCCCCAGACTGGGCTATTGCAATACTCTTTTGGTGAGCCTTTGTGCATGCACTATCAAGCTTCTGCAATTGATCCAGAATGCAGTAGCCAGAGTGGTCTTCAATGAACTGAAGAAAGCTCACCTCTCTCGCTGCCAATAGTCGCTCGCATCAAATTCAAGGTACTGATGTTTGCCTACAAGACAACCACTGGCGCTGCACCAATATACCTAAACTTGTTAGCTCAGATCTATGCACCATTTAGATGCTTGCATTCTGCACGTGAACAACCCCTTGTGGTGCCATCCCAAAGTGGCACAAAATCACTTTCACAGACCCTTCATGGATTGTCCCCGGCTGGTGGAACAACCTGTTTGTCTCAATCCAAGCAGCTTGTCTTTAGCCATTTTCAAAAAGAACACATAAAGCAAAGGTCACAAAATTCAGTCCTGGAGGGCAGGTCTCCCGGCAGAGTTTAGCTCTAACCCTAATCAAACACACCTAAAACAGCTAATCAAGGTCTTTCAAGGCAGGTGTGTTGAGGCAAGTTGGAGCTACAGTAAACTCTGCAGGACACCGGCCCTCCAGGATCAAGTTTGATGACCCTTGACCTAATTCTTTTTTTGCCATAACCTGACAAATTAATACTAGCTCTTAGTTATTCTGTTCTGTTCTGTTCCGTTCCGTTTCACTTTAGATAAAAGTGTCTGTTAAATGACTATACTGTATGTAAATGTAAATAGAGACAAGGGAGCATTGAACCCAGACAGAGCTGATGAGTCGGAGGGTTGAGGTGGAGGAAAACACAGGGGATAATCGTGCCTAGGCAGAGATAGAGAGTGGAAGGCCAGAGGTGAATCAGAGGTCACTGACTGAGAGCAAGCTGAAGGACTGGCAAGAACTAGTGGAGACAAGGCTGATGAGCTAGCTTGTTTTAGAAGAGGAGCCATGATGTAGAGGTAGGGAGGGAACTAAATTTGCAGAATTAGATGACATCTTTTGGCTGTGTTTGACTTCTGGTTGCACTTGATGGCAACAAGTTTTCCAGATCTTTCATCTGAAAATGTTAGCCCAGAACATGACACTGCCATCATCATGCTTAAATGCAGAGATGGTCTTATTCCATTTTGGATATTTGGTTTGTACCAAGCTTAGTGCTTTGCTTTCAGGCCAGCTCATCAGACCATATTCTTCTGTCGTAAGGTTCAAAAGTAAATCTTGTACAGCTGCACAATTTAGATTGCCTAATTTTGCTATTGGTTTGGGTTTATGCAACTTTTTTTTTTTGTCTATTTTTTGTCTATTAAAACATAGCTACTAAGACATGCATTTTTGATTTAAGATATTAATTTATCATTGTTTTTGGGTTCTGCTAAAAATAGATTACAACAAACAAAGCTAATTTTAAAATTAAATTTATATATAGTAATTATTCTAAAATTCAAGTTACTTGTTTTCCTGTATTTTAAGATTTTTCTCTAATACTAGTAGTTTTGTTACTTCCTCCAACAATGTTTTACATAATTGCTTTAAGTCAGCAAGTTCAGTTCAAGAGAGCCGCAGTCCTGCAAAGTTTAGCTCCAACCCTTACATATATTTCATGTCCATACTGACCTGCAATCTTCAGGTTACTCTAGAATACAACTGCCTAGTACTACTGTGCAATAAAAAGGAAATGAGTGGGCTTTAACTACTTAATGAAGGTACTGTTTAAAATCAGATTAAGAAGTGTCAAGTGATATGTGGAGAGGTTTAATTAAAATCCATAATCTTTTGTCTCTTGGACATAATCAAAACAATGAACTTGTAGCGAAAAGCATTACGTTTTCACCCACAAAGGTTTAAGTGGCTAGACATAGTAATTTAAGAATTGTTTGTTCTCACAATATTGTGTGAGAGAACAGAACAAAAAAAAACATAAAACATGAGCCCAATATTTATTTATATATATATATAAGCTATTTAATTACATTTTAAATATAGCTTTTAAAGCTAAAAGGTCTCCAAAAGTTGAATACGGTTACAGGTTTAATATGCCGATCTGGCCATTTCAGCAAAAAGCATTACGCATATAGTCATGCAGTCTCTTAGATTACAACATTTACTCTACCTTCTCTCCACCATCATACCATCACACATCTGAGCACAAAATTAAGTCCATAGAGCTAAACCAGCTATGGAAGATCTTGTCTGCACAAGTCCCAATTTTTAAATTTGCATTAAACATTCCCCAGACTCACACAGTATATCTATCTATCTATCAAACAAACACAAACACGGTGCACTTCTATGGATCCTAGTGCTTGATGATGCCAACCCCACAGAGGACTTCAGATGATGCCAACCCTGAAACAACACACAGCACTACCGAACTCTGCTACTAATTTATAATGTTCCTTGTCTATTCGATTATGTCATTAATTGATCTTTACCTCACATCTATGCCATATCTACATGTACACGCTACTACTACATATACTGTAAAACATTTCCTTGGTGAAAAGCTGCTTTGCAATGATATGTATCATAAAAAGCACTATACAAATAAATTTGAATTGAATTGAATTTAATTAAACTATTTATTTATCAAATGCAAATAAATACTCTGTAGTCAAGATGATGATAATCACTAGAAATCAGGTGTCCCCAAACTAAGCAAGCCAGAGGCGACAGCGGCAAGGAACCAAAACCCATCCATGCGAGAATGGGGTAAAAAAACCTTGGGAGAACTAGGCTTAGTTGGGGCCAGTTCTCCTCTGGCCGGACGCCCAGGACCTAATTTCCAGTTCAATTTTACGCACATGTCAGATCATGTGAAGGACTTAAAGTGTGTGTGTGTGTTCCTTTTCGGGAACTTGCACTACGTCCGGAGACACTATGGGAACGCCTACTGCATGACGGCTCTGAATCTGCTGTGCCAGCAACCAATGGATGGGCACGACGTCAGGTCAGTGACATCAGACCAGGAAGTATAGAAGGCACATGGTGCCTGCCAGCGTCAGCTTTCTGCTGTTCAGAATGCTCTCTCTGTGTCTGCAACCAAAATTGTTTGTCTGTGTGAGTGAGATTATATGAAAGGTCCTATTTCCCCTCCCTTGAAGTGTGTGTGGAATAGTAAGAGATTAGAGTTGATAGAAAAAGAAAATATCCTCATCTTGACCGATTTCCTCCACATTGTTCTCTATAAATAAAGAGACATGACAAGCAAGGGCAAAGGCAGGCTAGAGCCTTTCAGACGGTGTGTGTCTATCAGACAGACCTGCTGAGGGAACTAGATGAGGGCGAGAAAATGAGTTCAGACGATATGGCTGAGCTTAGGAGGACCGCCGATCTTGCCCTCCGCGCCACCAAAGAAACAGCTTACACCATGGGAAGGTCCATGGCGGCAATGGTGGCTGTGGAAAGGCACCTATGGCTGGCCCTGTCTGACATAAAAGACCATGACAGGGTCTGCGTCTTGGACACCCCACTTTCCCCTCCTGGCCTGTTCGGCGACACTGTCAACGAAGTCGTCGACAGGTTTCAGGAGGCGAGGAAGCAAGCGGCGGTGTTCCAGTGGTTCCTCCCTTCGCCACTCTCTAGGTCCTGGGGCTGCTGGGCATGAGCATCCAAGTACCAAAAGAGAGTGTTGCCTTCCGCGCTCCCCCGAGGCGGAGTCGCAGCTCGTGGCAACGCTCTGCTGCTGGGGCCTCTAAACCCAAGACCGACCTGAGAAACATCATTCAGTCTAGGAGGTCCCAGCAGAAAAAGTAGTGGGCAGACCACTCTGGGTCAGAGAGCTGAACATCTTGCTCTCCCCAGTGCCCTCGATGTTGCGCTCAGCCTGGCCTAAACATTCAGTTTCAATCTCCTCCGCCGTCTTTCAGCGGCGTCATGCTCGAGTAGGCTCTGGTTATGGAATGAGAAGTAGAAGCTCTTCTAAGAAAAGGAGCCATAAAACCGATTCCTCTTTGAGAAAGAGAATCAGGGTTTTGCAGTCAATACTTCATAGTTCCAAAGAAGGATGGAGGGCTGAGGCACAATTTTTTAGATCTCAGGCAACTGAACCGCTCAGTCAATCAGCTGAAGTTCAAGATGCTCACACTCAAGAAAATGTTGTTACAAATCAGGTCCAAGGACTGGTTTGTAACGATAGATCTAAAAGATGCATACTTCCATGTGTCCATTAATCCTTCTCATTGGAAGTTCCTGAGGTTCGCTTTCAGGGGCCAAGCATACCAATGAAAGAAATAGAATATGACTATAAATAAAAGAAAATAGAAATATAGTATGAATATGGCAATATCACTATATGAATTATATATAAATACAATAAAACTGTATGTCAGTGTAAAGTGTCTGTGTGCTGTGCAGTGTAATAAAATAAGTGATTAAAGAGGCATACTAAAGATAAAAGGTATATAAATTCCACTCATTTATCTCCACATAGCCTTCTCCCAACTGTGAGTGTCATAAAATGTATCTTTTTAAAAAAAAACGAAAAATAAACAATACAAACAAATTTTTTTGTATTGGCACGAATGTCCCCTGCTCGACTAGATTCGCTTCTCAAATCAGTCAAGAAAGTGAAAGAAGGCGGATCGATCACTGTCAAGCATTTTCAGATACTGCTTGGTCTGATGGCAGCAGCATCTAGTGTGATTCCGCGAGGCTTGCTATACATGAGACCCCTACAGTGGTGGCTCAAGACCAAGGGGTTCTCCTTGAGGGGAAATCCATTTCGAATGATCAAGGTCTCCTGACAATGTGTGTGAGCCTTAGACAAGTGGAAAAACCCTTCCTATTGAGTATTGAGATCCTGGTCATCGGTTAATGATAGCGACAGATGCATCCCTCACTGGTTGGGAAGCAGTCATGAGTGGCCGCTCAGCCCGTGGTCTGTGGAAGGGTTGCCATCTCACATGGCACATCAACTGCCTGGAGATGCTGACTGTGTTCTTTGCATTGAAACACTTTCTCCCAGATCTATCGAACCATCATGTGTTAGTATTGTAACGTGGAGTTGGAGGGGAGCTAAGCTACAATGCTAAATAAAGTAGCATGGCACAAAACGAAGTGAAGGGATTTCCACACTGCACATTTATTCCCAGATACAGACCATACAAGCCAGGTCTCACGGCATATAAACTATTACTTTCAACAAAAATAATAACTGTACAAAACGTTTGTGACCTGTAGCCTTCACTGGCATCCACATTACTGGAGTCAAGGAAGTCGACTCGGGTTAAAGGTGATACCCAGTGACAAAATAAAAAGAAGGTGCCACTGTGTGGCGTCAACTGGTAATGCTCTGCTATACTCTGGCTGTTACAGTATGCACTGACAACACAGTGGTGGTCGCGTACATCAACCACCACAGGGGTCTGCGATCATGGCCACTTTACAAACTGGCACTTCAGATCCTCCTGTGGAGTCAGGGAAAGATCCGCTCATTGAGAGCAATGTACATTTCTGGTTGGTTATACTTACCTATTGAACTTACCTAACCTCTTCTCGTTTGCTCCTCGATCCTCTGTGTCTCTCCAGGTCCCTGGGAATTCCTCTTCGTCTCTTTAGTGTATGTGGTGTGTGGTTGTGGTCTCCGTCTGAGTCAGTGTGTGATCGTCTCCTTCTCTGTTAATCCCTGCAACAAGATACAACCAGTATCATCTATTCATCTGAGTCAACGCTCCTGATGTATCCTGATTCTCATTACTCACCCGTGATATCTCTACTGCATCTGTGTGAACTCTATTGTTAATAAATATATTTATTATTGAACTTACCACCTGTGTCCAGTCCGCTTCGTAACAACTTTAAGGAATTAAAGTATTTTTTCAAGATATTTAAAAATGTTTGCTGCATTGTTAAACAATGCTACTGGAATAAAAATGTGTTTTTAGAGGGGGAAAAAGAGGCTAAAGGCCTGTTCACACCAAGAACAATAACTATAAAGATAAAAATAAATACAATATAATATCAATAAAAAATAATATAAGCGTCCACATCATCGAAGAGTATTAACTGTTTATTCTAAGTGCACTCGCCTCTGCCACTTTAAATTCTTCAGCTTCTAGAGATTGGCTGCCTGATTGGCTGTCAATGTTTGTATGGTTTATTAACTGGAAAAAAATCATTCTGATAAGGATTTCAACTATATCATTGTGAAACCCACATACTGCAGCTATTACAACATCATGGCTTCGCAGTAGAAAATCTTTACCTATAGAGAAAATTTTAAACATCATTAAATGAAAAATACGTCAAAGACCATGAACTCTTCAGCAGCTGGAAACCTGTATCAGGCAAGAATGAGACCAAATACCAACACCATGATAAACGTGCCCTGTCCCAACTATTCTGAGACCGGGGGCCTGTTTCAGAAAGGAGGTTCAACCAACTATGAGTCTAAACTTGAACTCTGAATTGACTTACCAAGAGATTAAAAACTCTTGAGTTTTGGGTTTCAGAACAGCTGATCATGAGTCAGGTCAATCAACTCTGAGTAGACTAATTCAGAGTGAAGCGTGTACACCGCGACTCTAAAAAGCCATTATCAATAGAGCGCAGATATTACGAGTCACCGTGGCAACATCTGAAAAAAAAACTGCTGAGCTTGATGGGCTCATAGCTCACAGTTATAGGAAATATGAGCACATATTTAAAAATAAAAGCAACACCACTGCGTCAGCGAAACAGAGACAGTTAGTGTGGGAAAACATAGGGTATTAAAGTATTAAAGGTATTTTAATATTTAAGTATAATAAGAAATAAGTAATGTAATTTAATTAGGACATTTACAACGGCCAGGGGTTCTGTTAAGACAGGAGGCTCCAGATATTATAAGATTAAAGTCGAAATATTTCAAGTTAAAGTTATAATATTTAGTATAGTGCATTTGCAAATTACGCGGATTGAGAGAAGACCACCGGAATTTAGGCATATTTGAATATTGTTGCGTCCGAGCGCCCATGTTACTGGGATGAGATCCAAGAACTCACGAAAACCGCTTTATATCAAGAATATGATATTTATTAAAAGACTGAACAGGAACAACTTTTGATCTTAACATCAGCTCACACACATTCCTCTGGGGGCGCTGTAGCTCTCTTATTTAACCCTTTTTAATACACCACAAAGACATTTATGTGGGATTATTAGCAGAAATGATATCATTTGTAATATTGACAATATGTTTGGAAATAATATTTCATGTGTTCCATTGGATTCGTTATAGTGTGCCACCCATTAGCAATATGATTTGTCCCTTTAGTGGTTTTAAAACAAAGTAGTTTTGACGTGAAATTTACCAGTTGCTTTTTAATTTGTGTGACTTCTGTTTCTTTCTTTCTTTCTTTCTTTGTGGTGGTGGCTGGTTTAATCAGATAATGAATAGTGGCATAGAAATACAGAGAAATACCACCTCGTCTTTAAAAAAGAAGAGGAGGCCAATTAATTTTGAGAATAAAACCTGCTCCTGAGCAGGTTAGGTTCACAGAGTAAGTTACCATGGGAACTGACTCTGAGTAAAAGTTACCTCTCTTTCAGAAACAGGCTTGACTTACCCTGCTTTCTCAAGTTTGACAAGCCTGGCATATTGAAACAGAAAACCCAGAGTTTCTCTTATTTCATAGTTAAGATAGTCTGAGTTTTCACTTAACCACCTTTCTGAAACGGGCCCCTGTAGCAGGCATCAACTTTGAAATGAGCTCATTTTGTGCATAGAATTGTCAGATTTCTTAGTTTAAACATTTGTTATTTTGTTTATGTTCTATTGTGAACAAAATATAGGCTCATGTGATTTAAAAGTTTATCAAAATGTGTTTTTCTACAAATTACCCACTCCATAGCTAAGCCTCCACAGAGAAGATGAAGACCAGTAAAAGAGGGTGTTGAGTCCTGTCCACCCCACAGCTCTCCTTAAGCATTTGTCTTGACCTTCAAATCCTGTCTGCATACGAACCTCATGTATTTCAGCCAAACTCTCACAGATCTCTCCATCTAGGTTAAGAAATACACACACACACACACACTTGTCATGTTCAAGGATGACCTTACGACTACAATGCTTGGCAAAGCTAAGCCATGACATCAGAGTCATAATAATAATATCGGAATGTTATTGGAATGCACTGAGACTCGGCAGCCACTTTTCTCAGAGTTCTTTAAATGCGCAAGGCATGTCAGACCATAGAAAGTGAGAACAGGAACTTGGCAACCTTTATTTTGTTTAGAAGCAGTGAAAAAAGGGCTTAGCTTATCTCTTCATGTCTGCAGCTGATTAGGAGAAGTGTATCAGTGTTTTGCTGGTGGAAAGGGTGTTCCTTAAAGGTTGTTAATGAAAAGGTCATTCTTTAACTCCTCTAAATGACAGAGGTTCTTTATTGAGGGGATAGTTTAGTTGTTCTACCCCAGATCTACCTCTCACAAAGAGAGAACTTTTTTGAATCTTCACTTAATCTTCACATTAATAGTTTTGTGCAATGAACAAGCCAAAATTTGACTAATTTCCTCACTTTTAGTAAATTGCTGGCTTATAAACTGCTGTTAACGCACTCTGATCAATGAGTGCTTCTTTTAAGCCAAATCTTTTCAATGAGATTCAATGAGTCTTTTCGGTTTGCAAGTTAAAGATATAAAATTCTGTCTTCCACAGATGGAAAGAAAGTTGTGTTTGGAACAACTTGAATGTGAAAAGTGAAAAATGTGTTTTCAAACATCTCATAGTGAAAAACATCCCCAGCTCCACTACTGAGCTCTCAAATCCTTGACCTACTTCTCAGGCGTCTATACGAACTCTCATTTCTGATATTGTCCACACACTTGCTGGGCAATGGCCAGATCAGCCCCCCGCTCCCCCACTGAATCATTCTCACATTTACCCACGCCAAGTCAGGGTGGGTCCCCATTTACAGCAAATGATTGCCAGCAAGCCCTCTCAGAACAATTGAGTCGGATTGGCCATGTTCACCTTGGGAACCAATTAAGTGTCAAATCAATCACCAAGAAATGCAGTACTTGGCTAGAATCCGAAAAATATAATTCAGCCATCACCTCAGCTCGATCCGCAGGGGCTGGCACTGCCCTGGGATAATGGAGGAAATCTACAGCACAATGCCCACTTGATGGAAACATGAGGAATTATTTAGAAAGAAACACAGCTTCCTCACTCTGTGTTTACTGTCGGCAGAGGAAATAGTATGTAAAGTGGGTTTATTAGATCAAGGTTTAAAAAAATATTGCATCTACATTGGGTGATTTGGCGATTAGAGCGAAGGCCTGGGGTGAGAGATCACTGAAATTACATTTGGATAAGCATGGATAACAAGATTCATGAGCAAATACCACTATCCTGAAAATGAAGGCTTTTAAGGGTAGGATTAATTGTGGCACATAATGACTCTTTTCCATGTAAATATATATTATAAAATCATGGGAAAACAGGGAACGAGACAAATTTTCCATGTTGGGGAAAAACACATTGTCAGACATTTTATAGCCATTTTGCTTTCTACTGACTCACACTGAAATCCTAAAAGAAAAAAAAGGTCAACAGCTTTACAAGGTATTTTAGACAATACAGTATGTTTAGTCAAACTATGAGCTGGTGCCAGCTTGTAACCATTACTCTGGGAATCCCACATATTTATGGCCATTAGAAATGACATGGCAGTGATGTACTAACATACTCGACCCTTCAAGACGAGGTTGTTCTTGGCATGTGCACAGGTATGCAGCCTTGGACATGTGGAGTATTAAGCATGAAATTATCTAAAGTTGTAGATAAGTTGCAGAGGTCATGATGAAGTTAATTCACCAGAGACTGTCATTACACCAAAGACATGTAAGTGGCCAATTTTTTGGCACTGTAAAAATGATTACTTGGAAAATGTTGTCCGTTGAGTCCGGCCCAAATTTAAAAAAATATGTCTTTTGTGCTGAAAATGTCTGCTAACGGAGCTTTTACAAGGCCTATTCAGGCCAATTCTGTGAATTTTCTTTTTCTTTTTTTTTTTTTAATTAAAGCTTCTACTTAAATTATAATGCTTAATAGATCTGGTTTGGTGATGGCAAAAGAAAAATTTATTTAATACTGCAAATACACTTTAAAGGAAGACTCTTGGCGAAAACACTTACTTAGTTATGGGAACAGGGCTAAAAAAAAAGAAAAATGTGTGAAATATGAAAGAATTGAGAAATAATCACATCATGTTCCAAAAGACGACTATGTTCAAAAGAAGGGAAAAAAGAACCATAAGAAATTTATGTAAGAATTCCTCAGTACACACCTTTGCTTGCACTGGCCCACACAAGCCATAACTCTGCCTCAGTGATAAGCCAAGTGGGAGTAAAAATGTGCAATGTGTCCAATAACAGAAGGCATTTGTTTTTTATGACCATACCAGCACAATAGATAAATAGTTTTCAAAGGAAGTAGAAGTTGATTTATAACTATATGGGACATGCGTTTCAACTAAATGAGTTCTCATTGGTTTCCAAATTAGTAACTAAAAGCAATTTCCTCCTATATTGTGTTTACTTACAAACTGGCACATTCACCTGTTTAGACCGAGAAGCTCTGATACCTGAAGAAAGCTTTTCATTTTCCATTAATCATTCTCACTGGTAGTTGCCCAGGCTCCCTTGGAAGTACACAATGTTTTGTCGTACTGGTGTCAGCAGTCACAAGAACAATACACAACTACAATGGAATAGGATGTTTTTGGAACCAGAGGGTGTAATTACGGCATGTACCAGGAGGGACTAACTGGTCCATGCTAACTGGCAATACCTGGACCCTTCGGTTTAGAACGAGCTGTAACTTTATACAGATGACTTTTCGGTGCAACCAACCATGACAAGATTTTGACTTCACTTGTAATTTTTCCTGCTCTACACTGCCAGATGTGTTCTCTGTAAGCCAGAGACCTTGTGAAACCGAACCGTGGTTACATGCACAACAGCTAAGCATGCAAACTCATAAGAGACTAAACAATATGCAATCAACACTTTAGTGTCTCTTAGTCACACAAAGAACAATTCGTTAGGTGTAGCCAAAAATGTGTCTGAAGTTATGTTATGGTGTCATGACTTTACAGTTTGTGACCATCTGATGAATATTCTATCTCGGCTTTTTTCTCTTTCTTCTCATTTTCTGTATACTCAGTCAATGAGATCACTGCTACTTTTAGGAGAGAAAACACGCAGTCTTCGACATGGAGAATGGTTCCCAGAAATCTGCAGGGGCTAATATGTTTCTGATTCTGGCGCCAAATAAATGTCACACTGCTCTATTGATTAGCCTGAGAGAGGGGCCACAGGCTGATGTTTGGCACACTTCTTTTTTTCTGTACGCTCTGCTCAATTCAACTATATGTTTGTGTTTGATGCATCTCCACTTGTTGCATCTAACGTACGTTTTGTTCTCACTCCCAAATATTGAGAATTGTCAAAACTTTTCAAATTGAAACTTTTATGCAAGATTTCCAAGCAATACCCCTAGAAGTATGTGAGTATCACTTAATGTCATAGTCCTTTTCCACATAAAGTGTGAAAGCCAAAACAAATATTTTCAGAAAAGCTGCACAGACAGTCATGCTGTCACTAATATAAAGTGATTGTCGGCATGGACAACGCAGAGATCATATATAGTAAATGATTCTTTGGCTTTAGATCTAGCTACATTGTGTTATTTTTAGGGGTGGGCATAGATTAATTTTTTTAATCTAGATTAATCTAGATTAATTTTCAAATTAATCTAGATTAATCTAG
>JAUMHR010000069.1:778154-791166 GCA_032361145.1 Enteromius fasciolatus
AAGTTAAGGTTATCCACTAACTTACCCTTAAACTTACCCGGGTATGTCACATAACCTGCTTTCTGGAATACCCCCTGAACATGCTAGTTAAACACTTTCATCAGAGATGTTTGCCTGGTGAACTCGATGGCCATGTGGGTCCACCCATGCTAATCAGAAAAACTGGTGCAGGTCTTCGATGGTCTTAAAGCATGGCCCGATGAAACTGTGATTTTATATCTGATGGAACATTTTCAGGCCCTCCTGAGGATTCACGTTCAACTGGCCGATAATTCGTCTTCTGGAGCATACAATGTCAAGGACACGTTCCTGGACGCAGAAACGTCATCTGCCTCGCCAACTCGCAAGCATACCTGACCAAAACACGCCTGGGCTTTGACTCTCTGGAGAACCGCGATGACGTCTGGGAAACATAAATAAAAACAGTATGTGGAAATGAAGAACTGCAGTCCCTTTATGTCTGTTGACAGACTCGTAGTTCGGCAGATCTGCAGTTATGCGATTAGGCAAAGGAAATAATAAAGCAATTTTGCATTTAACTTGACTTACCTCCTTCCTCTGAAATATCTAAAGCTGACAGGCCTTGGAAAGGACAAAAAGTACTGCATAAGTTTGTGAACTTTTTGTTGGCTTGATAAAGTTTAGTTTCAGAATTCTGGAAACCTGACCAATATTTATTCATCCTTAAGACACAGTTCACTGGGTTTGTTTGCTTTGCTTCAAGCAGCAGGAAAGGAGCCAGCAGTAGCAAATGACTGAAATACCGTGGTGATGAAAGACAAAAACTAAGTTACGAGCAAATGAAGCAGGGCATCGGTGTACACAACAAGGACGTACATCATCTGTGCTACATTGAGCCGTTACTAAAGTTAGAAGTTCTGGACAAACAACCAGCAAGCAGTGGACTTCTGAAAAATGTACATTTCGTCATTTAACAGAAGCTTTTATCCAAAGTGACTGACCACTGAGGACAGCGGAAGCAATCAGAATCAATTTATATTATCACATTATTTATTAAAACATATTTTGCACCGATTAAAAAACAATAACAATAACTAAAAATGTGCAGTAATTCTAGCTTGTTTTATGTTTCACAAACACGAGCAAGTGTTACTTCAGCATAATTTGTGGTTTACACACAGTTTTCATCAAATGTTCTGTAACATGCTGGAAAGAGCCCAGGTCCAAACATATAGTTCACTTGCTCCAAACAAACAGTGAGGACGAGAGGCCTGTCTCTGGGTACGAGGCCCAGAGCGTGTTTGCATGCATCACTGAAGCGTTCTCCTGCCAAGCATGAGAAAAACATTTCCTTGCCATTCCAAGACTCTGACCTCTTTTGTACGAGGCGGATTACTGCGGCTCAGAGGAGACCGGGGAGTGAGGTTACCCCAAAAACATGGGAAAATCAGGTCAAGCATGGAGAACGTTACCAACTGTCGTCATCTCCTGTCTGTCAGAGTCATCCGCCCCAAAACACGGTACATTGAGAAATGATCCTTATAAAGCGTCCGTCCAGTCACAACTTGGTTGTCTACCAAGACATTAGGGCTGTTTTCAGCTTTGAGCTCGAGCCAGGATGACATTGCACGTGTTCTGATCGTATTCCACTCAGTCATTACTCGCTTGGCCGCAGACATTTTTACGGCAGACCTCACATGTTTTTGGAGCATATGGATAGTGTCGGCCACACAAATGTGTGTATGAAAATCTGACAAGCTTTCCTGGGCGATACATCTCTCCTAGACACGAGCATTTCAAACACCTTCTTGTTTGAGTCTTGGGTCTGACAGGCTGTTTGCCGCAGTCACGGAGGCTTGTGAAATATTAGGTTCATTTTTTATCGGCAAATGTCAGAAAAACGATCGTCCGCATTTATCAGGATTACAAATATACGGCCTCCATCGTGTGCCATCAATCACAGCGCAGTGTTCGCTCGCTCTTCTGAGAAGGAGCTAAACAGCATCTAGTGTTCAGATGTGTAAGGGAAGCAGCTGCCATTGAAAGGAGAGAGAGGCGTCGTTAAGCGAAGCGTGTCCCGCATCAATCGCTTAGAGTTCAGCGTGCCAATTGCGCTACGTAAAGCATCTGCCATTCTGCGGGGAAACCCGATCCTAACCCTGACACATCAGCGTGTGGTCTGTGATGTTTGGCCTAGAGAACGCAGCGGCTCGAGCTGCCACGGGACGTGCTTTACTCATGAAATCACATGGATTCTGGAAGACCTGCTTCATTCTTACACAAGTCCAGGCTTTTGTACAATCACTTGCAACTTCGCTTTGTCCATTGATCCTAAAGAGCACATAATGGTTATAAGAACTGAGACTGGATGGAGTAATGGTCCCGTTCCATGCTAGCATACCTGCACCCAATCCAGCATTCGAAATGTCGCTGAACCACGGAAGTAAGCAAAGTATCAGTATTTTGAAAAAATGTCAACAACATCACATGAAGCTGTTTACAGTTCTGTTTTCACAAAGTCGCTGATCAAATGCAAATGAGTGACACTGACATCTTTGTGCATACAGTCACTGAAGTGCAAGAAGCAAGATTCTCAAACCATTCGGGAGAACATGATGCGATGTCCCTGTCTGCCGTGACTTGTTTGTTTCCCTTTCTATTCAAGCAGTTATGCGAATAATACTGTTGGAAGTTTTATGTTATAATTTGTGAACAAAAAATAACCCAAGCTAAGGATAACTAGAGGAACATCATTTTAGTCTAGTATATTCTTGGATCAGTTCACCCAAAAATACAAATTCTGTTATCATATGCTCACCATATGTGACTTTAGCCTCAGGCCTTCTGAAGTTACACCATATCTCATTCATGTTTCATGGCAATACATAAAGACTTATCTTGACTCACCACGTATAAATATACTCAAATGAGACCTGAAGGCTGTGATCGATTATCAATAAATAATGAGTAAATTTCAGTCTGTTTCAGTCGGACACACTATGGTGCTTACTTGGTTTATTTATAATGCACTTTCAATGGGTGGAAAAGAGCACTGTGACGATTCTTCTAAACATCTTCTGCGTTTCAAAGCAGGGGTTTGGAGCAACTTGGGGGAATGTAAAAGGCGAGACAGTATCACTGTGGAGGAGTTCTGGCTTGGAAAAGAACATGCAAACTGCATACAACAAAGTCCACTGCTGTGAAATGTTCGTGCTAAATTATTGTGCATCTTAAAATGTAGCCTTCCTTTTAAAACGTTTTATGCCTTGGCATGGCATTTGTTGACAGAGACGCTGTCCTCTGGTCTATTAAATGTCATTGGTTTTATGTCACCGTTCACCTTACCATGAGGTCTTGGACAAACAAATGAAATCTTACAGTGCCCTTGATTGAAAGCTAGTTATTGTTTTTGGCTTGGTGGACTATGACAGAACATAAGCTGTGCAGCCACACAGTGTCATGAGCAAACCTTTCATGATTTATTGCACGCTCCACTTTTCCATTCGACACTGGCCGTATGACTTAACAGCACCTTGTTCTTCTGGGGCGCCAGTGTCATATGTATCCAGCGGGTTGATGTACGTTTGTGTTCTTTGGTGTTTTCAGACAACATATTTGGTTCATTTTTAGACCTTTGGCCACGGATGAAGAGGAAGATGGATGTCTCTGCTTCTGATGCGTATGCTTGTGTGCCATGCTCGTCTCTGCGCTGTACTTCTGTGTCAGAATCCTCTGATGGATATTCAGAGTAAGCCAAAGCAGATAAGCTCTTTTGGCCAAAGCCTGCTGACATTGTCTGGAAACATGGTTACTTGAGACGTTGTAAACCCCATATTGCCAGTCCACTGGCTTTAAAAGCACACAACTCTCACTTTATTAAGGTCAAATGAACCCAACAGGCAAATCCGTCACAAGCTCTTTGTTCTGAAAGCTAATTCAGTTTTAAACAATCCTGGAAAATTCTGGAAGTTCCTGTCACCTTTCGAAACTCTGACTTCATTCCAAGCACGTTCCATTGTTTAAAAAAAAAAAAAAAAGGTCTGGAGAACAATCAGAAAATCACAAGTGCTGCCTTAGAGGTGCTTTGTTAAGCTAATAAAGGCTTACACACGGAGCTGAGCTGCATTTAGTCCTCAGGTCCTCTGAACTTTGGAAATCATAAACCTACAAATCCAGCCTTCACACAAGACATGTTTTTACATTCAAAAAATATAGACGAAGCGCAATTGAACAATGGTCCCCAGAAGGTTTAAAGTTTAAATTGAACTGCTTTTAATTTGATACTGTGTCTTTCCCATGCATCATTCCTGCCGTGACAGTCAAAGACGTCTGTTTAACGCATGAACGCATACATGTCAGTGCTGCCTTGGACGTAAGTGCATTTGAGCATTCAAACATTAGTTAAACATTCTTTTGAGTGAGTAGTTCCTGCCTGTGAAAGGCTTATGGTGTTCTAGGTCAACAAGTAGTGTTGCTAGGTGGTTGACTAGTAGCTCAAGAGCCCACTCTCCAAATTACAAATGAAAGTGCATTCTTGCTATGAGTTAAATGATGAATAATAACTTCTAATTTATAGAAGTTATATAATTTATAGAATAATAACTTCTAATTCCTCAAACTAATTTGACATTTACATAATAAAATAAAACCATTTTTATGTTAAATAAAAAAGGAAAGGAAAGGACATGTGGCCACGTATTGTTTCCCATACTAAGAATATGTCCTCTGTCTTAACCCACCAAGTACACACACACAGCAGTGAGAAGTGAACAACCACACACACACACACACACACACACACACGTACACACCTGGATCAGTAGGCAGCCAGTGCTGTTTGGTTTGTTTTAGTGTATTTAAGTCTTTCTGTGCTTTCTTTCGTTCATTTTCGGTTCTCGGTGCGTGTAACCCAGTTATTGTGTTCTGTTTTAATCCAGTCTGTGTAAATGAGATGCCATTGCTACACCTAGCTTGGCCTAATCTGCTACTGTTAAACTCTATTTTCTAAACAATGTAGTATGTCGTAGCGGCAGCTGTAAGGGATCACTTCAGAAAGAGAGCTCGAGTCTGTCATCGCTACCGCTGTCTGTTTCCTAATTAGCATTCTCGTATAACGGCACGTGCTGAATAAATCCTGACCATCTCAGGCTCCAACACACAGAACATGACTCAAGAACCCATCTTCCATATTACCACATGTTTCCCGCATGGATTTGTTTCCAAATAAACAGCGGCACAGGGCAGGAATGGTCCGAGCATCATGAGCTCACCCTTCCCTGAGATCACCGCATTCACTTTGACATCCGTAACGTTCACGGGAGTGTTGACAGAGCGCTTCCAACTCAGGAACCAGCGAATTATGCACTTATGATGCGTAAACACTTCGGCTGGACGCGTAAACACACTTGACATCATTCTGAACATTGCTCTATTGCTGAAAAACAGCTGTGGTTGTCTTAGCTTTTATGCCATTGTGTCTGCACATGTGCGCTTTTAGATGTTCAAGAATGAATGGCATTGGGCATTGTGGTCAAGGGTCAGAGTGCATTTAAGATTTCAGAAGAGTTGGAATATACAGCCATTCTGCCTCTAACAGTCAGCACAACCGCATTTAGTTTGATCAGCGAGAGTGCATGAGTAAAAGTAATATTTGTTTATTGTGTCATGCCAATCCCACAGCACCTGAAATTTTATCGACCAGCCGAGACATCGTAAACGAGAGAAAGGGAACAAGCATAATTTATTTACTTTTTATTAAAGTTAGTTTAGGAGTAATAACTACTACATCTAGACGGTTTGCCGTGCTATCATTTACATCAGGTGCTGGATTAGAGCCGGCACTGTATCCAGCTCTTGTCATTTTGCTGAAATGAGCAGGCTTATTAATGACATGGTTTTCATCATATCGCGTCTTTCATGTTGTAAGCGTTTAATTGGTGTCAGCACATTGCCATGACTTGGCGAAGGATTGCTTTTCCACAGACTGTAGATGCGAGTTAGCCAAGTATGTTTGTTCAGAAATCGCAGCATTCCCCATCTGTCAATGGCCACAAATTGTTTCCAGAGACGCAGTATTTAAAAGCTCAAAGTGTTGTTCCCTGAACTGGGTTAATCTAGCACTTGACCGCTCACATGTTTTTGAACCGTTCCCACCAGTCATAATCATTGTTATTATGATTACAATCGTCCGATTGTTATTGAAAATAAAAGTAAAATGGACTGCAGATCCTTTATTATAAGAGACTGGAGCTATGCCTGAGTGTTTATCCAAAGCCAGCCCGGTGCTTTCCAAACACTAAGACTCTTCTAGCAAAAACACATGTCTGAAACATACTGTGCATGTGTGTCGTAAACAATACAGGCAAAAGAAATACTGGAAACATATTTTCTTAAAACATTCAAATATATTAGAAAATTTACTTTCAGGTCCAAGAAAGTGTAAAAACAATATCAAAAGCCATAGTTGGGGATAGCTGTAGTATCAAAACAGAAACATTACAGAGCCTTTTACAGTTTGTTTGCATCAATAAAATAAAATAAAATGGTTGGTTTGTTTTATTTTAAATGTATGAAATGTGGCAGGTTTGGGGAAAAGAGTTGAACGCACTGTAAATCTCTTTGAAAATTGTTTTCTATTCTTTGTTGAAATGCATTTAATATTTGACATTTCTTGATCTTTAAAACTACAAAATTATACCATACATGTCATGACAAATATTATCAATATATTTGGGACTTATCTTTAGCTGTACTCAGTCAGTCTTCTCCAGGCCTTCAGATCCTCATGAAAGGAAGTTTAGGGCTAGACATGTTAATAAACCTGACGAGTAATTACTGCGTTTCACCAAAACATCTTTCCTGGTTTTGTGATTGAAAGCCAGCATGTAGTGTGTGTTTTTAAAACAAAAGACATGTTTAGTTTTTAACTCCGAGTTGCATACAGGATTCAATGTGGGTAAACATCTAATATGTTGTTTATAGACCACTCATATTTCCATCTGGTCATTTATTCTCATCAGCTCTTACTGAAAAAAACGTCCACAAGCTTGTGCAAAACCTCCTTCTCAAATACCATGCATAATTCACACACATTTTTCACACACTGTTACATTAATGACCATAAAATTTTAATTAATCTTTATAAAATGGCAAAGCCCCTAAAGCCTAGGCCAATTCATTCCGACACTTGACATCGCAAGGAGTGGAAAAGTATTTCTAACACACCTCGTTGTCCATCATATAAACGGATGGCTTCTGCTGATGAGTCGTGAGCGAGGAAAGCGCTAAAAGCCCTTGATTCAATAGATGGAGGACGTTCAGTCTCACCAATAAGACCTCAGCGAGCTCGTGAATTTGGAATATTTTCCCACATGGCTGACACTGTTGCTTTAAGGGCTGATAACAGTCCGCATTAGCTGGTCCCGGCCAAGCAAAGCAAAGGGGAAACAGAATATGCCGACTGACAGCCAAATGACTCTGGAGGGGTGTGGGACGTGTCGAAGATCCACCCAAAATGCTTGAGGAGGTAAAAGACACCTTTTTAAAAATGACCCACGGCTCACGCTCCTTAATGGATGGCCATCCTGCTTTTTCCTGGGCTCTTCGGAAGACGTATTAGAGCAGATGTTTGCACAGCTGCTGCTGCCAGAGGTAGAGTCTGGACCGCTGCCTCGCTTCTACAGCGCATGAGGAATGAGCCTCACACATCACCCTCAGCTTCTTGTGAAACGCTCTCGCCTCGTTTACAGCCGCGCATAGACTGGGTTTGATGTTGGCCAATGAGCCAGAGTTTCTGCGATGCTTTGCAACTCCTAATTGTCTCGTTGACAAAATGTGGGACTTCTATAAAGTGACATGGAAGTACTTAGTGGCCAAGAATGACAAGTGTGCTTCAGTTATTTCAATTCCTACATTTCTTTCCCTGTATTTGTTTCTAGCAACTCATCGGTCAAAGAAAACCGACAGGTCCTTTCAAAGTTAGATTTGAAAGCATTGAGAGAAATCTAATGCTTAATTTATATCAGGTTGAACATTACAGCTGTTTAAGAAAAGGACTCAGTACTACACCTTTAGCTCATACTTAAAGTTTGTGTGAACCCAGGAACATAACATCCAAGAACAGTTTATCAAGTAATGTGGCTTGAAGAGGAAAGGTGTGCTGTTCATAACACAGGGCAGAATGCCCAATCACACAGTTACACACTTACTACTTTTATCTTTTTCCCATCATAACATATTGATCAGAAGAAAGCACAATCCTTTTTTTATCCATTTTACTTGGGTCACGCATTCAAAAAGTAATATGAAATGAATCTGAAATACACTGTTGAAAAAAATGAAGGGAATACTTAATCATCACAGTATAAGGAAGCAGAAGTGATTATGGATCAGTTTCTGGAGAGACAACGGCAAGACAAAACACAAAAAAGGGAATTATTTGCAGGTGATAATCACAGATATTGCGCTCTTCTTATCCTTCCTGACTCCAGATTTGTGATCTGTTAGGGTTCATGGCATGATGGCCTAATGTCCTGCAATCGGACCTGAGCTCACAGTTCAGCTCCATGCAGTTCAGTTACCATTTGCCAGAGAACACCAGAATTGGGTGTTCACCACTGAAGGATGAAGGCTTTAATGACATTGACTGGCCCTCATGTTCCCCAGACCTCAGTCCAATTGAAAACCTCTGGGGCATTATGTAGCTCCACAGACTGTCCAGGACTCACTGTCCTGATTCTCATCTGGCAGGAGATCCTCCAAGACACCAGGATCATGTCTAGACATTGTCGGGAGTGCGTAAAGGCACATAGAGGGGTTATATACACTACTGATGGACGCTGAGGTGTTTTGATAAAATCCATGCACATTTAGTTGATGCACAATCAATTGTTTACTTTGATTTTGGGTGTGATTGTGAATCCAGTCCTCTATGGGTTGACAAAATTGCTTTCCGTTGACCATTTTCAAGTACAGCAAGTATAGATGTTCAACTTCAATATTTTGTTTATCAAGATCTCAAGTTTGATTTAAGTCTTGCTTTAACTTTTGAGCAGTAAATTTGATCTAGATCAGTCCCAGGCAGCACACAATGTCAAAAGATTTTGATATTTGGTAAATTTGGTTGCAACGTCTGATGACCAAATTGCAATGTAAATTCTACGTCTCATGTCCACTAACAACTTCATTTGACATGTTGGTGTTTTTAGGTTGTATAACAAAAATCCAATGAATTCAACCAAAATGCGACATCAGTCCGATCTCATGTCCAATATCAACCTGACATTACAAAGACATCTAGTGCTTCCTGGGAATAAGCAGCAGGTGGAACTCCTCAGAAACTGTCCACTTAATATAAAAACATTCTAGACACCAACCACAATTTATATGTAAAGCCTAACTTACTGACTGCTGCTGTGTAACATCAGAGTAATTTCATGCTAAATCCATAGAGCTTGTGTACTTAATATTTGTAAAACTTTCTTTTACCAAAGAAATTACCAGAAAGTGTTGTCTCCCTCTCCCACCTCCTCTTCTGTGTCTTCTATCTGTAGATTGGAATCGCTGCAGGTCTGTTAGTGTCCTGCTCCCCTGAGGTCATAGGATACCTGGCCTCTGCCTCCAATCTTTGAGACCCCAGACTTTGCCTCGGGTGGCGACCCATCAGCTCCACCATGGCTTTAGCTCCCTCCTCTCCACCTTGGCCCATCAGTCCATCAGCTCCACCAGGCTCCCTCATCTCTTGGTCAACGTTCTTGCCCTAAAGAGTCCACTCTTCCAGCTTCGCTTTCCAGATCCCTCCTCCGGATCTGCTCAGCTTTGGTCCTTTGTGTTGCCCTGGCTCTATGGCTCTTCGTCTCTGCCCTCACCATTTCATTTTTTTCTCAGTTTTGCCCCATCTATACTTAATTGTCATGGTTATTGATTTAAGTTCTTTGTTGTGTTCAGTTGTGTCTTGTCAATTATCCTTGTTTATTCTGTGTATTTAAGTTCCTGTCTTTCATGTCATTGTGTGTGTGTGTCATCAGCCTTTCTTGTGTGGATATACCTTTTGTGTATTAAAGACTCATTATCTTAATATTTCCGCGTGTTCATTTACACCGTTTTGTGACCTACATGTTTACTTGAAAATTAATTTTTCCTGAAAGCGTAGGCCCTACTCTTTACTCAGATCCAATTTTAGTTGCTCTTCTAATAAAATAAGATGAATACATGAATATTTTTTGGCTGGATATTATGATGCATGTCAAAAAATATATTTTAGTCTAAATTATCACTCTCATTTCAATAGTTACTGACTGCACATACAACTAATTGATAATGAAATCATCTCCCTGTCAAATAGTATTTTTATTAGCTTTGTCGCAGTCAGCGCGCAGCAAACTCTCTGTGTTTTATGTTTGTTTTTATTCATGGACTCATTTACACGAACTCATGCCCCCGTTTGTTGTCATTGCTAGTCTCCACCCACTGACCCAGTTGTATAAAGTGTATAAAGTCCCCGTATGTTTGAGTGTTTGTCACGGTTCATTGTACTGTTTTGCTGTCTTGTTTTTCATTCGTGTTCCTGCGCTATCTTGGATTATTCGTTATCAACCACGCCTGTTTCCGGACTATCGCTCTCGTCTTGCTCCCTGGACTCTTGATCACTACCCACTCGACTCACGCCTGGACTCTGACCACTCTCTTGCTTAGCCTTCTCTGTTTATGTTCGCGGGTGATGACCCAGCCTGTCTGTCTACGCTCGGTGTCTCAGTAAAACAGCACATATGTTAAATTTGTTAAACACCTGTTTCTTTATATTCTCTCAAATCTGTTTTGGACGAATCAAGTTCAGTGGCTGGAAAATCCAGTGATCAAATTCTGCATTGTCCTGTTATTTGGTGTAAGATTTAATTGGGCAGTGTGGGAAAGAGGAAATCTAAATGCGTGAGAGTTAGATTAAAAGTTTGGCCACACCCGTTTATATAATATTATCCAAATGCAGCATTAAATCGAAGGAGGGCCCTGTGTGTAGATATAGACCAGAACATCACAGAGACTCTTGGACCACCCTAACAAACACACGGCGCTAGCAATGCCAAGATCATGGAGTAGATTCCCAAGGAAAGCAGAAACTGATAAACTATAACTAATGCCATGTAAGTCACTTTGGATAAAAGCATCAGCCAAATGTAAATGTTTCCACGGAGCAGAACTCCAGCGCAGCGGTGGTGAGGTCTGTGCATGGAAGAAAAACATTGACATTTTTAGAATCTAGATTAAATCAGTGTCCAGTAATTTTATTTCTATAAAGAATCCTGCTTTAAAGCGCTTGGAGAAGCTCATGTTTCTACACACACTTTATTATTCTAGCAGAAGCGGGATTTGGCCTGGTGTTTGTGCTGCAGTTGACTTTGTTGCATGTTCTTTAAAAATCTGTTTAAAAAAAAAAAACTAAACATCTGGCATGGCCATAACATGACATTATTCTTTCTGTCCCCTCCATTTACAGATGAGTGATTAAAACAGTACGACTTGTGCTGTCCAACACTCCCAAAACATCATCCAACACAAGTAAACAGGTAACCGGCATACAGACAGATGCATCATCACAACTACAGATATCATTAAACAGGAAAAAGACAAATCATTTCGGCCTGACGGAATTATTTCCAGGTGGAGAGGGATGCAGGATGGGTTTACAAACATTTCTATTATCCTCATCTGACACAACAAGATGACGCTACGTCTGTGAGAGCAGCAGAGCCCTTACATGGTGTTCAGGCCGTTCATGCTAATAGCAAAACAGGCAGCTTTTGCTTTTCACGAATATCTCGGGCTCAGAAACTTTGGTCTGCTGGCATAAGCATAGTCCAGACATTCGAAATTCCATATTTCACTTTTGAGGAATGGTCTCAGATGGGATTAGGCTCGGTCCAGCTCAGCTTTCCCAAGAGAATCTGGCCAAGTGTGCTCTACTCAGGCCTGAAGTATCCGTGCGATCCAGTGTGTGATACCTCTCTTCACGCTCTCCCTGGACGCCGGCGCTAATGACTGACGCGGAGAGAGTCCAACACTCGCAGGAAAACAGCTAGTGGCTGACTATTGACTTTCCTTTACGATTTAGCATGCCTGTTAGGATGCACGGCCAAGTTTGAACACATTTAATCAATCACTATAATATTCACACGAGCATGTTATCGTTCAGTGCTTTTCCTCAGACGGACCCAAGTTTCAGGGTTTTCTCTGAACAACCTTTACATACCACTGAAACTCACAAAACCTGCTATGACTGCGAAGCGTGTTTGGGTGAATGTGATTTACAGCTGCTAGATGCGGGCGGTGAAATGTAGGCATTTATTGCTCTGTTTGAACACATAGTACACACAAAATTGTAATGATTCACATACTGTTTGATAGTTCACCCAAAAATAAATATTGATGGTGGTCATCATTTACTTACTCTCATGTTGTTCCAATCCATGTCACGATCTTTCTGAACACACATGAAGCAGAATGTCCGTGCTGATTTTCCGTACATTAACAAACAATGAAAAATGACCAAGAAGCACCATAAAAACTGTAAGTGCTACATTTCGAGTCTTCATAGGCCAGACAGTAGATTTGTGTGAGGAACAGAATCAAATTTAAGCCATTATTCACTAGAAATCTCAAACTGTAATCTGCACTTGATCCCAGTGAGAACTGCTGCTGGTTTTAGTGCATGTTTACGAGCTACGTGGAAGATTCTCCGAGAATAATGACTTCTGATCGTCTAATGCTTTCATTTTTCGTTTTTTTCATCTTTTCAGGAAAAACTGTAAACTTGCATTCCCAGAATTCCCTGCATTGCATTTTAACTTTGAAATAATAATAAGTGATGTTTATTAGGGTTGTATGTTACATGTAATGTTGTTAAATGAATGTTTATTGCATATTTGAGCGTCATCGTGATGGTGTTTAGTGTTTTTGTGAATGACACTGAGCTCCTTCTGCAGTATATATACACTATATTACCAAAAGTTTTCGCTCACCCATTCAAATGATCAGAATCAGGTGTGCTAATCACTTG
>JAUMHR010000069.1:822272-840400 GCA_032361145.1 Enteromius fasciolatus
TTATTTGAAAAGAACGAACCTGCAAATGTCTCAACTGACCAATCAGAATCAAGCATTCCAGAGAGCCGTGTCATAAGATTTCCTTCATAGTACGGCTGGGTTTTTCACACATTTCTCCTTCACAAGCTTTCGATTCAATATCCATCATAATGCTATAAAAATATATTAGAGAAGGTTACACTTCATACAGTTTTTAAAATAATAAAGTTAATAATTTTTCTATATAAACAATGGTGGCTGTCATAAAAAAACGATGGATTTATTCAAACAAATTAAACATTGAGGAACTGTAACAATTATAATGAATATGTTATGTTGCATTTCTTTATCAAAATGCCCCTCTCTACAGTTTATTTTTCTATCTGACTGATGAGTTTAGGGTCACACTGAGGTAGCCTGAATATGACCTTACTTGTTTACAGGAGGTTATGTTGATGTCTTTGAGCGACTGATGACATGAGACAGGATGTGGATTGTGAAGTTGTACTCGGATGTTAAGTCTGTTTCTGCTGAAGCAGGAGATGATGGGGTCATGCTACAGAGATCTGTCACTCCATATGAAACGGTTATGGTTTAAATACTGCAATACAATGGACAGATAGTGAAATCTGAGACTTGTTTTCATAATAAGTACCCTAGCACAATGCTTATTACAATATATTGGACAGGAAGTGCCCTTCAGCGTTCTGTTCATTAAGGCCAGACTAATGTTGGAATTTAAGAATCGATATCATTCTGTAAAATTGAGATATCGATATTTTTTTTACCCAGCCCTATTTTTTACCTCGATGACAACGTAGTGTTAAATCCCCCTTCGGCAGACTCAAGCTGCTTCTTTATAGTCTGAGAAGCACAGACGGATTGATCTCTGCTCAGCATTCGTCTGGTTTGGTGGGAGTTTCACGTTTGACTCAAACCTGATTATTTAAGCAGTTTAATGCTAGACTTTGCATGTAGGTTACTCAGATGTAAATGTGGAGCGGTGCCGTGTTTGGATTTGTCTCTGCTCTCTTTGTAATTGATTCATAGCAATGCTCTTTGCTGTTGCATGCTTCTATTGAGTTTGCTTCAAAGAATATTGACGGTTGTCTCTGATTGTCCCAGTCTCTGTGTCTGATCTGAGGCAGTCGGGCATGCAGACGCTGGAGCACGTGTCTGTTACGCTGACTATAGCTCATCCGCGGCGAGGGAACGTGGAGATCCGGCTCGTCTGTCCCAGTGGGATGAGCTCTCTGATCGGGGCCCGGAGGTCGCTGGACGTGTGAGTGATTCACTCCACACACATGCCTTCTGAACCCGTGGGAGCGCTTTTAACACTGCTTGTGTTGTAGAGATACGACTGGATTCACAGACTGGACGTTCTCCAGTGTGCGGTGCTGGGGAGAGAGAGCCGAGGGACAGTACCGACTACAGATCACAGACCACAGTAAGACATCAACTTTACACTCAGCATTAGGGCTGTCAAAATGGGTGAAAAACTACATTCAAATTTTGTACTAAAATTATATTTCACTTTAAAGGTTAGAGGGGAAAAAAGCATTTGGCTTCTCTCCAAGAGCGCTTCAAGTTAAATATTACTAAAGCATGTTTATTCAAAGCAAAAGCTAAAAGTGCGTAATGTTTACTAACCATTGTTATACAATTTAGTTGGTTAAACGATTAGAAATAAAACAGCGTCATGTGTATATGTATAGTTTAATATAAAAGACGCTGAGATGAGACCGATGCAGTGGGCTGGGAATAAAGTCTCAAGGCGTATTCAAAAGTTGAACTTGTATTAATTTTGCATGGCTTTCTAAACCTGTGACTGTCTGGTGTGAGAAGTGAGTGTGACGCTCATAGATGGACCTCTAGAAAAAGTGATTAATTTGTGTTCTTGATCTCAGGTTTGACATAAAAAACATCTTCTCTGCATCGATGTTCTCTCTTTCAGTATTATTCTGAATGAGCACTGTAGCAGCACATTCCAATGTATTTATAAATACAATAAATAAAAATACATATATATATATTTATAAATAAATATTATATTATATTTTTCTCTATACATGTGTGTTTCTGTCTTTCAGAAGAGTCGTCTCTGTCATCAGGGGTCCTGAAGCACTGGAAACTCACTCTGTACGGCTCGTCTCTGTCTCATCAGCAGGTCAAAGAGAGACGGAGGTGAGGCCTTAATCCATTAATCTATTAATAAGAGGTCAAACAGGCGTCTATTGAGGCTAAAGTTGTAGTTAATGGTGTATTTGTGTTGCTCATGCTGAAGTGTGTGTTTGGACCGTCAGGGTTGTTGAAGAGGCCATGGGCGGACAGTATCTGAACAGCAGTTTTGCTCTTCCCTGTCCTCCTGGTATCGACGTTCCTCCTGAAATCGTGAGCCCATTCACCTCGAGCACCCTGAAGGTGCGATTTATTTATTTATTTCCCCCCCCCAGTCTTTTTTCACTCAAATATTTTTGTCAGTATTTTTAATAAATAGTGTTCAGAATCTATCTATCTGAAATTAAACCATCCCTGCTAAAGAAAGCAGATTCCTCCTTATTAGATTAGGGTTTATTTGTGTTATAGTGAAGTAAACGGGGTGACGAGTATTGATAGTAGTAGTAATAAATGTTTCTTGAATGTTGAGTGAGTAAGTGCTGGTGTTGTGTTCTGCAGTGTCTGCTGCTGCTGGGCTGCTTCGCTCTCTTCTGGTCACTCTACTATACTCTGGAGGTGACCCTGACTCAATGGGACTGGCGCGGGTGCAGCATGGGCGGCACGGGACGCCACCGAGGCTTTCAGGCCGGACGCACGGACCTAGAGGACAGTCAGGTGGTGGACATCCAGCCCGAGATGGACAGCGAGTATAAAGTCCCGCTCATAGCTGCTGAGGAGAACACGTAGCACTCAGGAAAACCAGCTCTGTCTTCGTCTGTTTCTTTCCTTTGAGACTTCAGGTTGCACCTTGATTTTGTTTGAGCCAATGCTCTGTTTTGAGTTGCCTTATTTCATTTTCTTTGATGTGTTCATGAGAACGTTATCTGATAAGAGTGCCTGATTTAGAGTGCAGTATTTGAATCCTTGTCTGATTGAGAGGATGTGTGATTGGGTGAGTGAATGATGTTTTATGGAGTTTAATATAATGACTTTTTTCTTGATGGTGATGCATTGAATGCGTCACTATTAGGTCTTTTCTGAGTATAAATACCTCAGACACTTGAATCTTGAAAGACAGAAAGAGATTGTTTAAACTGGAGGTCTGCTAGCCTGCAGACGTTTTACTGATTCTATCCTGTTTGTTCCTGTGAACAAGAACTCAGATGTGGTTTGAATAAAAACAAAAAGTGAAACTGTTTTACTATCTCTGAAGTATTATTAGACGAGCTCTTGAAATCAACACACGATGTTAATGGCATGCCAGTTCGTTTCTGTAATGAAGTAAGTGAAGCTGACTCTGAGCAATCGGTGGCTAAGAAGTCTTTGTATACGACACGTAGTGAGATTGCAATTTTATTGGCCGATACTGATTTTTTTTTTTTCTAAGAACTATAAGAGACTTTTTTTCAATGCAAAGATATATATTTACACAAATGATTTATTACGATTCCTATAATATACAGATATTCTCTAGAAATGTATTTACACTGCAAAATTTCAAATGCAGAAATCATTTTATAAGATTACTATTATAAATATTATTAATGAAAAAAAAAAAGAAACCAAACCAAAGGACTGTGAGTCATTCGTTCAACTGATTCGTTCAAATGGCAGATTCATTTAGAAACAAGAGAAGTATGAATGGATTTCTGAATCACTGATTCAGTAAAGAACCGCTGTATTGCTCGGAGATGCGCAGCAGTGTTTTCATCAGCAAAACTGAGCAATATTGTGTCTAAAATTCAACTGTTTATTGAACTGCTCAGCTGTTGCACAGTGTCACATTACAATCACGCTAATATTTGCGTTAAACGTGTCCTGCATTGCTGTGTACCTAAATCAGTTTTTTTTACTGTATCTGTAACGTCTGTCTCACTCAAGCATCTGGCATGACATAAATACATTATCGTTCGCTGTTAATGTGACGGCAAAACTGAACATTTGCATTAACATGCATGACAGTATTTACTGAAGTAAATGAGGACGGTGACTTGCAGTCGTGTTGCACTCAGATAAAACACAATTCTCCTTCGTTTAACAAAGAACATTTTAATTAGACCAAGGATGTTCCATAAGCAGGGCCTGACACTGGTGTGGAAACTGGCTTTAGGACTGAGTGGAGCTCTGCTGGGTTGCGGTGGAGAGGGACGTGGCGAGGGACGGGCTCATGGGTTCATGATCTGTCGAGGTCTGCCGTAGCCTGTCATGCCGGCCTGGGATGCCCCTTTATTGGATCCCATCTGCAGACCTATGACGCTCTTCCCTTCTTTAATCTGGTCATCAGAGAAGTCTCTCCGGTTCTCCTGAGCTTTCCTGCAGGCAGACAGAGAGCAGATATCATCAACAGTACTGAAATATTGGTTTCATCTATAAGCCTGTGTCCGTGTGATGGTTGGGACTCACTTGAAGAACCAGTTGGGATCTCCTCGGAAGCAGCCGTCATCTTTTGTAACGGCGATGCTGCCCAGAGCCATGAGTGTCCTCTGCACCGCGGCCAAGTCCTTTCCTGACAGCATGAGTAAAGCTCATTTATACACACAAGCTGTGAAGATGCACTGACATCTGAACTGTTCTGACCTTTTACAGTGATTCCTGCACGTGTTTTAACCTACGAAATTAATGTTTTTAACAGGAACTATAGTCCATAGCAACAAATACCATGGGTAAACTAGGTTAGTGTGGCTAATTTACCATGGTTTAATTTGTATAATATATTGAATATTTATTTATTTATTTTAATAGTAAAACATTATTTCTGAAGTTAGAACTGGCTTAGTAATTGTGTAGTATTATTTTGTTTATGATGTCTTTGCTGCTGATCTTTGATGATCCAGTTCAACCGTACTTACAAGCAAAAATGACTTCAAAAACAAACTATTGTGCTTCATTGTTATTATTCATATTGCAGAAAACTTTCTTCTGTATTCTACGTTATAGATGTGAATTTACTTTTTACTCAAGCTCTGCCCATATTTAAAAACTAACGCAAAAGTTATTGCTTTCCATAAAAAGTAACTAAGTAACGTAATTAGTTACTTTGTTTAGGGAGTAATGCAACGTTGTAATGCATTACTTTTTAAAGTAACTTTCCCCAACTCTGGCTTCAAACAGATGAAGGTGTTTTCAGGTGAAAACATGCAGGTGATTCTTTTTTCTATTTAGCTCTCTCAGACACTGTAGATATTACTGATTAATGCAAAATTAATTAATGACCCTACTAGACCTAACTACTCTGTACTAAGAAATATTGTGCGACAAAAAAATGCTTTTCCTAATAACAAAGGTGATATTTCAAAAATATCAAAGCATTTCAGATGTAAACGATTACTTCATAAATAAAACATAGTACTAGTTTAGTTTTGCTTCGTCTCATGCAGTACATTCAATGTTTAACTTATTTAAAGTTAAATAAAGAAATGTAAACCGTGATAACTTAAACTTATTGAATGGTGAATTTTGGCGTATGATCTGAATGTTTCTCATGATTATATATATTTCTTTTGTTGAACTCACCCTCCCACAGATCTACGGTCTGAAACATGTCGGTTTTGACGACGCCGTATTGCTCCGCAGCGTTGAGGAACTGTGAGATCTGCTCCATCTGTTTGAAGGCCATGCTGGAGCTCTGGATCTTCTTCACAGGCTTGTCCTTACACAGAGTGTTGATGAGCTCACACAAGACCTGAGAACGGTACAGAACACCAGATTACTTCATTATGACCAAGTCACTCGTGCAGATGCTTCATCTGTGTCACTCAACAGCAGTGTTACGAAGTTTGAATTCTTCTTAGCATTTCTTCTGCCAGTTATGAAGTCTTTCACTTTTTTTGGACTCATCTTACATTGGTTCATCATGAAATGTGGTCAGATCATCTGTTGGTCTGTTTAAAAATACTCTGCATGGCTATATTCTACATCCCTAATCTTACCCAAACAAAACCACATGCGTAAGCGTAATCTATGGTTATTTTACGTCTAGAGGAAATCTTAGGCATGTGTTGAGATACTCTCTAAAATGGCAGAAGACATAATCTGGGTGAGAAGATGGATGAGTAAACTGTTATAAGCAGGTGAAGTACTCTGGGTTAGGAGAGTGTGAGAGTGAGATAAGATGGTTAAGACGTTAGCCTATTAGTAATGATAGACCAGAACATTTTCTCTTTAACGTTCAGCGGAGAGATCTCCTGAAACAGCACAAGTACTGATGAGTTCAGCTCCTTACAAAGCAAGCAGCCCTCAGCGAGAGTCGGGGGTCCTACATCTTCCTCCAAAGAGTCTGTAGAAGCTTCAGCAGTTAATATAGATCCTATGAGAGCTTTCTCTGGATGTTTACAGAGCAGAGGTCACCTTTGTTAATTGAGAAATGGACTTTTGTTTGTCTTTATTATTATTTTGTGCGGTTTTATTTCCATTTATCATTCACCCACCAGCTGCTCCAAATGATTCTGGGCAAAAAGGTTTAGATATTCTGCTTCATTCTTCTGGATTCAGCTACAACATCATGTGGGTCTTGTTAAATTTGAAATAATTTGGCTTTTGGTTGTTCTAATAATAGCTGATCAGTTTGCGTCTGATGATTTATAAGATGACTTATTAGATGGCCAGAATGAACCGTGCAGATGGTTGCTCTGAACACAACAAATATCAGATGAGTCGTACTGTTTTATATTATAATATTTGGTATGATTACAGCAGCACAGTGTGTTTCCTGAGATCTTCAACACTAATGTTACACCAAAGCTTTATAAGCTTTTCTAGCTCTGGACTTTGAGGGGTCAGTCCATCAGTTTCAATGTTCAGCAGATTCCTTGCGTCGCTGGTAGTTCCAGCAATAGTTTGTTTTATGGGTATTGCAATGGCCAATTCAACTAAAACAACCAAAACCTCTTATGCCAAGTGTTCTAATAATTGTGTTCACTTCACATAAAATGTATTTTATGTGTCCTTGGAGAACAAAACAAGTCTTCTTGGCTGACTTCTGATTTAAGTCACAGAAGAAGAATGGTTGAATAAATTATGTTATTTTTGTTTTCTTTGTAGCATCGCAAAACTGATCCACTGATGCCACATGGACTGTTTTACCATGTTTTTACCATGTTTCTGGATCTGGATTATTGTCTCTGGAGGGACAGACAGCTCTCTGATATCATCAGAAATATCTTCATCTGTATTCTGAAGATGAACGCAGGTCTTATGGGTTTGGAACGACACGAGGGAGAGTAATTAATGACCGAGTTTTCATTTTTGGGTGAACTAACCCTTTAAGGTCTGTTTCTTGGTAGGCTTTTCTGAAAAGTAGAGTTGTTAGCATGATTCCTGTGAGAGCCGCACACATGCAGGACTTACACATCCGTCTTTGAGCCAGACCTGGAAGCCCAGTTTTCCAGCCTCTGGTTTCCCGACTCCGGAGCTGCACTGAGTCACGATCCACTCCACCAAACGCAGCTCCAGCTCCGGGTCGTACTTCTGCTCGATCTTATCCTGCACTTGGCGGCTCATCCCATAAGACGGACCCTTGTTTGCCATGGTTGAAGCTCCCTGCGAAGAAGAGAAGTCAGTCGTATCATATTAAGTTTTGTAATATGTGTAATTCCATGTCAGATTTATTATAACGTTGTATTGTTACTGTCCCAGTGTAGTCTGAAACATTCCTCTGTCAAATGTTGTTATTAGATATTTCCGACATGAATAATGCTTGTGTGGTGAACACAGTTGGGGGAAGATTTTCATTATTTTACCTTTCCTGAAATCCTCTTCTCCTGAAACAAACCTTTATCTTTTTAAATTAAGCTAAACACCATCAAAAAGTGAAAAAAAGAAGCCAATGATGCGATTGGAAGCAGCCACAAAGCCATAAAGTCGAAGTACAAATCATGCTTAAATGTTGCGCAACATTCCAACATTTCCAACGGCAAACAGTTCAGCTCAGTTATAAAACAATATAATAAATGGATAACTTGAGCTAAACTGTTGTACACAAAGCAACCGCAGAGGCAGAGAGATTCACGTGAGTGGATCAGATGAACATGCTCCTCCAGAAACACCATCAGTTACATTCACACGTTTCAGCAGTCCGTAACGCCATCGAAGCCAAGCTCAAAGCACACACACACCCAGAGAGAGCAGCACCTTCACCTGCGCTGCCATTCTGCGCTCCTCTGAAGTCCGACCTTAAGGAACGAGTTTAAAGTCATTCACCCGATGAGCATTACATCTGCACTTTCTCCTTAAACTTATTCATTTAGTTTTGAAATATTATTCATTTCAGGACAAATAATAAAAATGCATTTGCATTTATAATATAAATGTTATATTACATTAAAATAAAAGTGTCAAATGTGAATGTTTCCTGGTTTTCCTGAAGATTGTACATTAGATCACACGTTACCAAACCAGAGGTGAAGTTAGCCCTGAGAAAACATTAAAAATGAAAGTGCTTGTATGTGCCGCTGCTATGACATTCACACCTTTGTAAGAGTCATTTAAAGGAACAGTTCACCCCAAAATGAAAATCCTGTCATCATCTGTACAGCATTTCCACACTGACTTCCATAGGATTTCCCCCATACTGTGGAAGTCAATGGGAACCAGCGACTGCTTGAGTACTGATATTCTTCAAAATATCTTCTTTTGTGTTCAACAGGTCGGGAATAACCCGAGGGTGAATCGTAATTTTTGGGGGGTGAACCATCCCTGTAAGTTTTCATATAGTTACATTTCAATATTGCATTGTAATCTACTCCTCATAAGAGCACAGATATATCTGTAGTAATAGACAACAATACATTATACGGGCCAAAATATATGCCAGAAATCATTAGGATATTAAATAAAGATATTTAGTAAATCCTGTCGTAAATATTTTTGATTAATAATATGCATAAGACAACTTTAAATGTGATTTTCTCAATATTTGTTTACATCCTCGATTCCAGATATTCACAGTTTCATCTCGGCATCAGTGGAAATCCTATTTATTCATCTTTGAGGTGATGTATATAATCTCAATTTTGAAAAATCAACCCTTATGTCTGGTTTGTGCTCCAGGGTCACACATGAGCTGTTCATGCTGGCGTCTTCATGAAGCTGATTAGTTAATTCACTTTATCTACCTATAAACCAGACTAATTAATGTCGTAATAAACATATGAATAATGTTTCTGTTAAATTAAGTTTATTACTATTATTTATTTACTTGATGTATTTCCCCCGGTCTTGTCTGAGCGCTTTAGTTTAGTGTTACATCAATGATAATGTAATCATAGGGAACTGGATTAGGCCAAGTCTGCATTCAGTGTTTATTAATACATATATACGTGTTTGATAAAAATGATGTAATTAAAATGTTTAAGGTTGCAACAAAGAGGAAGCTTGCGCTACACATCAAAATTGGGATATATTACAAAAACATTGAAATGAACTTGCAATCAAAAAGTCACGAAAGATACTGAATTGAAGATATTTTTAGGTGTGGTCTGTTTTAAAGATAGCATGTAGATTTTGTATTGTAGAGCATATAGAGTTGTATGAATTATTAATTCATGATATTTAATAGCCAGCAAAACACCTGACTGAAAGGAGCCGAAGGCATATGAAAAACATACTTACTCTAGAGAAGATGAAGATGATTTTGTCGCTGGTACAGGAGCAGTCACCCTGGAGCTTTATGTTCAGCCCCTGACGCTGTTTCAAGATGAGATGTCTTTTCCATTAGAGACATAAAAAACAGGCATTCGGTGAGAGGGGGCAGAGAAAAGGAAATTGGCACCTTAAAAGGACACGCTGTTTTTCTCAAGCCCACCCTCCTCTCCGCTCTGCACTTCAGCTTTCTGGTTCAGCCCTTTGTTAAAGCAAAGCCTTATTTGGGAAGAGGTTTGGATGAGGACAGGAACCAGGCCAAGAGTCTGTAGTTTGGTCAGAGAGCAGAATTCTCCAAATACCACATCACTGCCTCAGCAGAGAGAAAGAGGAGCTGGAGGTGGAAGCTTTGAGTTTAGACAGGGACATAAATGGAATAGTTTGACAGATGGAGCGTATAGATTACATATGAACACACATCAGAGATGCATAACAGCAGTATACGGTGTATAAGGGGTTTCAGTGCAGAAGGGAAATACTGAATACTAGTGCTGAAGCGAGATGCTTTAACAAGGCCTTCTATGTACAAAATACTCCCCAGCGTGTGTTCAATACTACCTTACCTTACTATATCTCAGTCACACTTTCAATTCCCAATATCGAGCAACTATTTATTTTTTGCGACTTTTACTGCAATACACTTCCAATTTTCTGCGTATTAGTATCTAATAAGGCTGTTGTTAAGTTTAGGTATGGGGTTATAGATCTAGTATTTGGTCATTGTATGTGTTTTATGGGAACTAATATGCTAGTAACACACATGTTAGTTAGTGACGAGAACTGGTCCTTAAGATAAAGTGCTGCCGGTGTGAGGGATTCACTTCATCAACTATTACGTTATATCTCATATTTGTGTGCTTTTTTATAAGGTTTGAATATGCTGGAAAAAAAAATTATATTAGGATCACAGTAACACTCATGAAGGCTATCCAAATGACCTTTACTGTACATATAGAAATTATTATTATAGTACAATCTATAAATAATTGTAACCACAGTTAATACAGTAAAACACATACATTTATTCTTAAACTAGGCATTTTGAAGTAATGAAGTTATAATTATTTAGAGAGGATATCACATGCATTATGAGCAATGCAATCGCCTTTAATAACTCTTTATATTGCATTATACATAGCATAAGTAAAGCGTTATCACATTTGGTTATCGTTTTAGAAATAAATCTGGTTTTATATTTTTATTCAGCAGAGCATATCAACACATTAGAAGAATAAAACACCACAGAAAATTATTAAAGTCAGCTTTATTCATAAAGCCATATACTCTTGCAAGAGTAGGGTACATGTTCATTTAGTCCCTCTTATGACAATTTTATACGAAGACTAAGATCTTGTTTTTCCATCGATTCAATCTCTGAGGAAGACAGCTGTGTATGCGTGGACAGTTGTTTTATTTCTCATTGCTCCGAGCTGGGATAGAGCAGGTATCCGCTGAAGGTGTTCTGGCCCTGGGTGTCTCCACACAGCTGTCTGCCGGACATCAGCTCCACATACACCTGACAGCCCCGTCTGAGCTGCAGAAGAACCGTCTGAGAGCTGCTGTCCTCCGAGTCCTCGCGGTTATCTTCCCAGGACGAGGCGACCAGCTGACCGTTCTTCATCATCTGCACCTTCTGGTAGAGCCGCTGACCTGCGCTGCCCACGTTGGAGTACGCCGTGAAGGAGAAGGAGTAGAGGCCAGCGTGAGGAGCCGTGAAGGTGCCTGTGATCAATCAGATGAGTTAAGCTTGGCTTATTCTGTTCATACTTGCTGTGAGAAGCTGAACTGGATGCATTGCACTGCATAAATCTATTTTTAGATGGTCCACTTTAGACATTCTTCTAACAGTAAGTAACTTGTCAACTAGCAGTCATTAGAGTATTAGTAGACTGTCTGTTAGGGTTAACAGTTATAGACATGTGAGTTATAGACATGTAGTCAAAGCAGCACTGTGCTCACAAATCAAATACTTTCATAAATACAATAATTTACTTCAAAAGAGCTGAACGTATGATTTAGACAAAAGCAGATCCTGCTCGTGCTTTATAAGCTCATACAGAGCCTCCTGTCTTCCACTCGTTTCCTGAAGTTCTGGTTTGTGAAGCAGCATTGGTGCAGTGCATTGTGGGCTGCTCACCCAGCGCAGGATTGTAGCCATTGCCCTGATTGAGGGAGACAGACTGGTAAGAGATAGACACGTTGCTGGTAAACGGCCCAAGACATCCAGTCATTGGAAGCATCGCAGCAGTGAAGGCTATTTTGCATCCAGCTTCAGGAAAGGACAGAAAACGGGGGGAATGTTACTTTCAGAGTAATTAAGATTTTATTTTTTTCCAGAATTATAAGCAGAGTAAAGTAAGTATTAAACATCACCATTTCCCCCAGTAAATCTGTTTCGTTGACATGTGTCCGTAACAACACATAGTAATCCATACATACAAAGAAAGCAACACAGACGAAGTTATGTGTAACGACTCAGGGAAAAAGTGTTGAACTACTGAAATGTATTAAATGCTTTGTTGGTAAAGACACCTCCTGTAGGAGAAAATAGATGCATCCATTGCTCAGGTGGGATTTTGGCCCCTTCTTCCAAGTCTTCTTCAGTCTGAACAAAACTTGAAGGTTCTGTGGCCTCTTCTATGAACTCTGACCTTTAGTTCTTATTTTCTATTGAACTGAAGTCTGGCCGTTCTCTGAAACCAGTCTGTGTTTGGGATCATGGTCTGAAATGTCCAGCCTTATGTCATCTTCATCATCCTGGTACCGAAGGTGGTGGGACTGAACCAGCTGATATTAATTTCCACTAATGAGGGGGAGGATTTCCTTTTAATTACTGATTACTGACTTGGCTTTCCATGCCTTTTTGCACTTCTATTATCTTTCATTGTTCAGTTTTTTTCCATTTTATTACGCATAACTTAATTTCCGATCATATTTGTTTTGTTAGTATGTATGGATAACCCACATCTGGTGTCAATTTCAGATAACAGCACCTTTAGAAATATATTTCCTGAGAAAAATGGCAACATGTTCAATACTTCTACCCGCCGCATGAGCTAAGGAATACCTGTGAGCTCATCTATTTGGTTGTTCAGCTGAGACAGTCCTTCCCAGAGGCCAACCATGCGTATGAAGGTGGTCTCCTCCAGATCAGACAGAGGCTGAGCAACACAACAGCAGCCCATCTGTTTCTTGAAGGCACAATCACAGTCCCATCCGCCGCAGGGCAGAGACCCCGCATAACTCACTGATGACAGGATAAAACATCAGAAAAAAGTACACTACCAAGCGTTTTCAACAGTAAGATTTTTATTCATTTATTACTCTTCTGCTCACCAAAACTGTTTTGATCCAAAATACAGAAAAAGCAATAATATTGTCAAAAACTATTTAAACCTAAAATGTCAGCATAATAGATAAATGTTTTTGAGCAGCAAGTCTGAATATTAGGATGAATCCTGAAGGATCATGTGACTGGAGTAATGATGCTAAAAATTTGGCTTTGGATCACTGGAATAAATTACATTTTAAAATATCTTCAAATAGAAAACAGTTATTTAAAAAAGTAAAAATGATTAACATTTTTACTGCTGTATCTTGAATAAAATAACTGCTGGCTTGGTGCGCAGAAGAGATTCCTTTAAGAACATTGCAAATCTTTCTGTTTAAAAAGACCAGTTTTGATTTGAGTGATTGAGGAAGTTGATCACCAGCAGATTGGCGCAGGATGTCAAAGGCGGTGGTAGCCTCGGCTCGTGAGAAGACACTGAGAGCCATCACCACACACAGAGCAGCTGCTGTAAGAGTCTTCATCCTCAGAGTCCAGCGGTCCTGAAAATACAGCTCTTTTACACCTCGAACGATTGACAACTTTTACAGTTTAAAACAAAGTTCAGAAAAAATGTTCTAGCCTAGGTCTGTAATACAGTGTTCCCAGACGTGTTTCTGAAGGCACACTAACAGTACACCCTTTGGTTGTCCTTCTTAGAGAGATGTTGCTATTAGATATGACCAGCCTCCACAACCGCTGGAGAGAGCTCGACGGTTAACTTGGATCACACGTGTCTTCATGATCAATTGCATTACTTTTAAAAATGCTGAACGCTAGGCTCCCCCAAACCAAGTTTAGACTTTTGTCTTCGTGAAAGTTTTTTTTCTGTTTTTGAAGACTCGATGGAAATCTGTTTAATTTCACATTGCAACAAAAACTGAAATTTGCAGAAGCTAAAAGCTTCGCCATAAAAACTGCAGTGTCAGGTAAGAAGAACTATCGTTTTGTTCTCCTCATTTGTAAGTCGCTTTGAATAAAAGGGTCTGCTAAATGATTAAATGTAAAAGTAAATTTCATCACAACCAAACACAGACTAAATACATCTAAACAGAAACCAGATCAATTTTAGTCATTAATATAAAACATTACTTGGCAGAAACAAGTGAGTAACTGCATCAATGCTGGATTTATAGCTGTTTTCAATACATAATTGAATACGTTCTGTATGCTGGTTTTACGTCATATTCTACTTTAGACATTCTATTTCACAATGAAACGCAAACTAACTGTCATTAGTAGACTGTTAGGTTAGGGTTAGTAGAATAAGCTGACATTTGTTTCAAAGGTTACATGAAATATCTATCAAAATCAAACATTGATATTAGCAGATATTAAGCAGACGGCCACTAATACTCCAATCACTAGTAGTTACAAAGTTACTTCGAGTGGACTATCTGAATTTTACATTTAATCAGATCAGTTTATGTAGTATACTGCAAAGCTGTGCATTAACAAACGTAGATATAATATTTTTGAAATACTCACTGTGCTGAAGATGACAGATCAGGTGCAGAAGAATTGAGTCAGGTAAAAACAAAAATGGAGTTGTAAGTGGAGCTTTCTGTGCAGCTTTATGCAGTGGGTGGAGCTGCTCACAGAGAGGCTCGGCCTCAGAAGCATCTGATAAGAAACAATATGAAACACCACTATGCCTTTCATCTGTCCCACTTATGAGTGAATGCATGAAAAGGTTATTTTGTTACTGATACCCACAATAATATTTATAACCAGGATACTTTCAGCTCCTCATAGACTGCAGATAATGATATCATTCCTGCTGCTGTGTGATTTTTCACGTCATTTGTGTATTATTATTCAAATCTGCAGTCTCAATCTAGCGGTGGGAGAAGGATTCGGTTTCCTGATTCTCAGAAAAGGGTGTAGACTAGAGAAAGATGTCAATCTGTGATCATTGTATTTTAATGTTGTCCCAAAGCCTGATAACAACTCTTCCATGAATGTTCTGTAAGACTGAAGTGTTATATATTATAAATATATAATGAAAGAGAATTTTGACCGTGAGATGGCCATCGAAGCTGTGTAAGATGAAACTCATGTTTGTGTATCTGTCACAAAGAAAATAAAACTATCCCGAAGAGATAAAAGGCCAAAGTGGATTCTTCAAAGTGAATTTTAGATGAGTTTTTAAGAGTTTTTTTACCACAAAATTTCCACTTTTAAATTATTTATTGATACTTAATGATATATATTATTAATATTGCATAAAATTATTCAAATGTAGAAAGCACTATAATAGAGAGAGCTTAAAATTTTAAAATTATGTTTAAAAAACATTGTTTTTATTTTTTATATATATATATATATATATAGGCTATATATATATATATTTTTTTTTTATTTCAACAATTTCTACTTAAGCATGATGTTAAACTAACTATACCTACCTGGTCTTATGGCATAAGCACCTGCACTTTTTAGAGAGACACAAAATACGTACAAAGAAGTACATATCCCTGCAGTTTCCACTAGAAAACAACTGTAAAACAACAACTGTTGACCAAAGTGCTTTACATGTCTAGCAGCACAATGCTGCTGTAACAGATCTACAATGTACTCTGGAGCAAGTCCATGTAAAGCTTTAAAAAACTATCATCAGGACTCTATTATTGTACTCTAAAATCAACAGGAAGCCAGTGCACTAAAACCAAAGAAAATGGAATGCTGGAGAAATGCTGGTCCACTTTCTTGTGCCAGTTAACAGCAGCTAGCTGCAGCCGTGTGAGCAGATTCTTAGACAACCCCAAATACAACGAGTTACAATAATCTAGTCTGGATAAAATAAAAGCATGAATCGCAGTTCTTTTTCATTCTTTTCAATTTAGCAATGTTTCGCAGTTGATAAAAGTTTCGGTTCAATCCTGTGTAACTACACTTCAAGTTGAAATGACACGGTTGCATCAACAAATTTTAGTGTTTGTTAACACTACTGTATCTGGTAGGTTTAGGGTTGGATTTGGTGTAGTACATATTTCCAACATGATAGCATTAACTTTTAGCAACAGTCCACAAATATTTCAATTCTGAACCGATGCAATACATAGCTATATCAATATAATACAATTGTGCCAGGGTTCACATACTGAACCTTTAGTTTTAGACATTTCTCTTTGAAATTGCAGCGAAACATGCAGTAACGCACATAAAAACAGTGTTGCACAGAGATAGATATTTTTATGAGACCAGGTTGAACTTCGTTCAGCCAGGCTGTTGTTGTAACATTGATTCAGTTGATATTACCATTGTTTTTGTTAAAATGTCAACACTGTTTCAACAAGTGATGTTGAATCAAAATCATTTTCTAACATTAAATCAAAGCAATACGCACTCACTCGTGAACACTGACATGATAATGTTTGAATGGTTGTTTGCTGTCTGGGAAAAGACAGGTGGGTTCTAATATATATTTAAGTACAGAAACGAATTCCCATCTTGCCAAGACAGTCAAATTACAAGCTTTGGGTTAAAAAGGAACCTAAACATTATCTTAGTTAGAAAATAGGTAAATAAACCAACAAATGCATTTTAAAGGGTTACACACAGAGCAAAGAGACAACAAAATACTTGGTAAGTAGAGGAGAAATGACCTGGCAAGGCCTGAAACATTGATGGGAAGATAGCCGAAGCAGCGTCATATCCAGAGCTCTGATCATTTTCATTTTTAATATTATTTTCTTTGTTTAACTCTATTGTAAGAGTAAATGCAAGCTTTCAAGGACTGTAAACCAGGCAAACAATATAAAAGACAATGTGCCTCTTTCAGAACTCTATACAAAGGAAAGTTGAAAGAGAAGCATTTCCTATTGATATGGATCCATTACATCCTATCCATGCTTCTTTTCAATGGTTCTCATCGTGGAAATGGTTTAAGGTAACCTTGTTTTTCTGAGAATGTTCGTCTCAGTTGTTATTAGTCTCTTAAATAAGAACAAAGAAAGTTTTAGAAGAAAAAGAAAGTGATTGTTTTAGTATAAGACTTTTTCAGAGACAGATTTTTATTCTAGAATAGACAATAAAGCCTTTTTTTAATTAGTACCTATATAATCTTATATAAGACTTATCAATTGTTCTTTAAAGAAGTTTTAACAAATGATAGTTCAAAACTTGACAAAACCAACCTGATCTCACGGCAATTCGTACATATTTTACGAGGTGGCTAATTCGTACGAATTTGTACAACCTGACTCGTACGAATTCATACGATTGATTCTAAATCGTATGTATTTGTCACGTTTTATTCTGTTTAGTTCCTTATCTGGTGTTCTCCTTCATCCTCTGGCACGCACCGTG
The DNA here is from genome assembly GCA_032361145.1 of Enteromius fasciolatus. Lineage (NCBI taxonomy): Eukaryota > Metazoa > Chordata > Actinopteri > Cypriniformes > Cyprinidae > Enteromius > Enteromius fasciolatus. The sequence goes on from JAUMHR010000069.1 coordinate 839,686, forward strand.
ACAGATTGAAGGACCTTAACCGAATGAAGAGGATAATTTCGCCGGAGGAGATTCTCCGCCATCTCCTCAACGGGCTCACTCCTCTTCCCCGGGCCGAATGAGCAACGGCCAGGAGTCCATCCTCCCTTGCCCAGCTCAAGGCTCGCTTGTCAGCGGAGACCACTCCCAAACCCAACTCCTGTTTATCGGCCCGGAGAGCCGATCCTGTTCCCGATCCCTGTCCCAAGATTACGGCTAAATTGTCATTTTTTTCCAGTTCCGGAACCTCAGCCTGAACCTGCGCTTCCCGAGCACCTGCCTGAACTCGCGCTGCAAGAGCTCATTGATGAACCAGCATTTCCTGCAACCTGCCACGTGCTGGATCTGTGGCAGAGTGAACCCGTATGGATTCCAGTCCCATGCATACGGCCTGTTCCAGCCCCACGATCACGTCCTGTTCCAGCCCCTCGATCACTGCTGGTAGTAGAGCCTGCCACGCTGCCACAGCCAGAGCCAGAGCCTGCCACGCTGCCACAGCAAGAGCCTGCCATGCTGCCAGTATCACAGCCTAAAGAGGTGAGCTTCCCCAAAAAAAATTTTTTTGGAGGGGGGGGGTCTATTGTGTCCCACAGCAGCCGGAGGCTGCCCACGAGTCACCACAGCTGGAGGCTGCCCACGAGTCACCACAGCCGGAGGCTGCTTACGAGTCACCACAGCCGTGGCCAGCTCCTGATCC
>JAUMHR010000069.1:905963-920304 GCA_032361145.1 Enteromius fasciolatus
ACAAAACTAATTTAGTTGGCTAACTTTTTTTGTTATAACATTTATGCAACCTATATGTTGCTAAAATAAATTGTGTGCATCCACTTGCTTTAAAAAATTGTCCACAATAACTGAAGATGAGAAGAAAGGGAAGAAACCTCTCCTCGTGATGATGATGTTTTCCTCTTCCTCCGGGTGAAGCTCTCGCTCTACAGAGCGCACGAGAGTCAGTGAGTAACCGGACCCCACGAGATCTACCGAGGAGGAGGATTCAGAGCATTCACTCTCTGACCACTCTGACCATCACCAGCCCACACTTGAGGTTCTGCTACAGTGTAAATCGACAAAGTGAAGGAAACGACTGCTCCTCACCAGAATTCTTTGGATCATTCATTCATCATGTGGACAGTGTTTCATGTCAGTCTTTATAGAAATAATCCAGCTGTGTATTAGGTAAGTGTGTTAAGATTACTGACTGTCACTTTGAACTCTAGAAACTCTATAAAAGCTAAATAGGTGTTGAATTTGCAATGTTTGTTTACTAAACTTTTAGGGTGTGCTCATAATAGCCCAATTCCATAAGGTTAGAAATATAGATGTTGTTCATAATATTTGCATTTAATAATTTTTTATAGGCTATAATTTTTTGCTATATGCTTTCTCTCTGAAAAGAGTAATGTTTGGTCTTAGGAAAATTTGTCATGTAGAACTTTATTAACATTATGATTAACAGATTTTTTTTTCTTCAGAAAGCTAATGATTAATGGCAACTGGAGCTTGTCAAATATAGTGACGAAACGGATTCCTTCTCCAGAATGTGTGGGCCGTTAGCGGAGTCGTGTGTGTTGTGGAGATTCATGGTGCTGCTGTGTGTTTTGGCCGATATAACACACAGAAGCAGCGGCTGCCCCAAATCATGCGTGTGCTACGCTCCATCAGAAGTGCACTGCACATTCAGATACCTGAGTCAAATACCCAGGGACATCCAGCCAGCTGTTGAAAGAATCAACCTGGGGTAAAACAGACAGACCACTGTGGAGCTTTCTCTAATATAAAACAGCTTGGTTAAGGCAGGTTCGTACATTTGCTCTTTTGTGTTCCAGGTACAACAGTTTATCAGCTATAACAGTGAATGACCTCTCTGGACTGAAAAACCTGGAGCTCTTAATGCTGCACAGTAACATTATCAAGACTGTTGAGGACGGCTCGTTCCATGACCTCACATCTCTGCAGGTAAAATACTAAAATCATCTCTTTGGACAGTCTTTATTCAGACTGGCCAGAATAAGCTTGAGTGAGGACCAACCTTCTGCTGCACGTAAAAGTCTGGTTACATAAGACACTAAATTATAATCAGATGTCATGTTGTGTATCTGAGTGTGTTGGCATGTTCATTTTTCTTTGAAGATGAGATGACGTACTGTTGCTGTCCTGTTTTATCACGTCTGGCCCACGGTTACATCAATATCACAAGCGGTCCAGCTATCAAGCTAAAATATCAAATGCATCTCCTGTGAAAACAGTATAACTGCATGATGATTTATTTAGGATGCAAGAGAATGGAACAGTCATTCAGTCTCCAGTCAAATAGTTGAAATACATAACAAAAGCAGGATACAGTAGAGAGATTGTGTGTTATGTATCTTTATACAAATTTGTACAAGTGAGCAGCAACAGTAACGCTTTATAATAACTTTTATTAATACATCATTAACAAATATTACATAAAGTCTGAAATTCCATAAGGCCTATGTAACAGATCGTCTGATACATTAAAATAGCAAACTTTTAGAGATAATGTTCTTGTAAATGTTTACTAATTAACTTCCCGAACAAAAATATTACCAGATTAGTTAACATGAATTATTTCAAATGTGATAAAATATACAAAAAATATACAAAATATGTTAATAGATGTTATACTCTGTTTATTAACTAATGCATATTTGATTTCTTACAAACGTCATTTAACTGCATGGTTGTTAAACTGATTAAAATGATTCATATGCACTTCACACATGTTGACATACTGCATGATTCAATACCTCTGTAAGTTTGTGATTGAAGTCATTTATTGTTCATGCTTTTACAGTACCCAAACTAACACTATAAAAGATGACACTGTTCATAATTTGTACATGTTTATAAACATACTGTTAATCATTAGTATCTTCATGGGAAACAAAGGTTGCATAATGTGTGATTAGTTATTATTTGCATTCTTTTTAAAGACATAAAAACTACATAAATTATGCGAACTGGAATTTATGACTTTTGGTTAAAAAAACACAGGCCTTTATGTATTATCACTCTTTTGAAAAAAACTTTTGTTTTCAAAATCTTTCAAAAATCTGATGCAACACTTAAATCTAAATGACTAGCTCCTCCTCAAATGCATGTAAAAATATTAATATTATTTAATATTATTAAATGATTAATAATAAGATAAATATGCATCAGTGAAAAGACTTCTGAGGTCTGCATGCATGACATTCGAGGCTGAGCAATTTAGAAGAAGGCTTACATTGCTTACTGCAAATCAAGTCAATTTCCTGCATACTAATCATGCTAAAGTAAAGCTCTTAAAAACACTTGAAACGTCAGTCAAATGTTTAGGATACAACTGACTTGCATAATATTGCTAATAAATATTAATCCAATAATAAGACAAATGTTTGTTGTAATTGAGTTTAGCCCCACATCAGTAATATTTAACGGACTGAGGTCTATGAAAAAGGAAGTGGAACGATTTTCACATCATTCTGATGTAAATATTCTAGCCCAGGGGCAGAGGTTGCAAAAAAATGCAAACATGTGACATTTTTGTCACGTATTGTTGTAGAACAATTTGTGCTGATTACAAGAAAAATACATGTTGGTCAATAATATGTTAAAAGAAGCTGATAAAAGCACAATCAGAGCATGTCCAAACATCTCAAGTGCCCCAAAATCACCTCACAATTCAGGGCGTTAAATAACATGCAAATTTCACAGTTAGTCATACCAGAGAAATAGCAAGCCATGGTATTTTGAGTAGATTTGAATACTAATTACACATTATGCAACCTTTGTTTCCCATGAAGGTACTAATGATTTAAAGTTTAAAGTGCAGACAAACTGATTTCAATTATTTCAACAATCACAATTGACTCTGGATGTTGTGTAGGAGTCAACCACTGATTTAGATTCGGATTTCAAGTTTATGGGTCAGCCATGATTGAATTGCCCCCTAACCCTGTATTTAGCCTTTCGAATGTTAGAGACAGGCACTTCATTTTCATGTCTTAACATGATATTTTTATCTACTTCCAGGTTCTGAAAATGAGTTATAATAGAGTTGAGAAACTAAACAAGGACACATTTAGAGGCCTGGACAATCTTGTACGTCTTCAGATGGACCATAATCACATAACCTTTATCCACCCAGAGAGTTTTTATGGATTAAAAACGCTCCAGCTGATCAACCTTGAGGGAAACCTGCTCCAGCAGCTTCATCCAGACACTTTTGTATCACTGCGGTTTAGCCAGATTTTGAAATGGTCATCTCTCAAGACTATTTATTTGTCAGACAATGCTTTAACCACATTGCCTGCAACTATATTTTCTGGCTGCAACAAGATAGAGAATATCTTCCTTAGTGGAAACCCGTGGTCATGTGATTGTCGGATGGGTTGGCTTGAACAATGGCTAGAGAAATACCCTGGTGAGATTCTAGTTTATATTTAACAAATGTTCCTTAGAAATGGTTTGTTAATCTACTGTAGCAACAAAAACATGTGCTCAAGAAACGTTTTAGTAAGTAAAGTTTCTTTTATTTCCCATTAACATATAATAAGAATTGATTTTGTGGTTACAGGTGTATTAAAATGCAAAAGAGACAGGAAGTTGCTCAAAGAACAATGTCCTATTTGTGAGTTCCCAATTACCTTGAGAGGCAACAGCATTGTGGACTTGCGACGGGACAGCTACACATGCAGCAGACCCAGGATTCATCCTCACTTGAAACAGAGCAATTTTACCTTGGATGATGGTGGCTATAGCTCAGTCTATCCTAAAGATTTTGTTGCACCCTTTGGCATGTTGGAAATGAACATCACAGATCAATCCCACAACGATGCCTGGATAGCTTGTGTTGTGCAGCGACCTACAGGAGTTGAAAACTTAACAGCGCACTTTGGCCCGAACGGAAAAGATTTAACTGGGCTTAGTGCGATCATTTCCACATCGCTGGTCTGCAAAATTGATTATGATAATATACGTCAGATTTGGAATATTTTGGCTATGTATAGCGAGTCTCCGATGAGACTTGAGCGAGAAGTGCTACTTTCTCTGCAACCAGATACAGTTTACACATACAAGCAAGTAGCATCAACAGAAGATGATGTTTTTACAGAAATTAAAGCAAAAATGAAAGCCAATCATGAATGGTTAGTGCAAAGTACAGTGCTGCTACAGCTGGACCGCATCAGAACTACATTTCCGAACCTTACTATCAAGTATCTATCCAACGTTCAAATAGATGTTGACAGCAGCAAGGATAGAGGAGACCAGTATGGCTGGGCAATGATTAGAAAGAACAATCAGACCAAGACTGAACACTCAGTCCTTGCTGGTGGAGGAATTGAACTCAACTGCCAGACCTTTGGGGATCCTAAACCCATTATAGAGTGGATTCTACCGGATGGAAGTAAGTTATGTGCACCATGCAACAGTGAAGATCAAAGGATTGCAGTGGCTTATGATGGAAGGCTTACTTTAAAATCTGTTGAACTCTCAGACACAGGTGTCTATCATTGCATTACAACTAACTACCTTGATGCAGATGTTCTTGCATTCAGGGTCACTGTGCTTCCCCGCAATATTGAAGAACACAAGATTAATGGGATCCGAATCTCTCATATCTTTGGTCAGAACTTGCATCTCGATTGTACATCAGCCGGCAGCCCAGAGGCTTCCGTTCAGTGGATACTTCCTGACCACACAATTTTAGACAAGTCCTTTGACAACAGAAAGCTCTACAGAAACGGCACTTTGGTAATACATGGACTGACATCCCGAGACAAAGGATTTTACAGATGCTTAGTTGGAAATTTTCTGGGAGCAGATTTGCTAGTTTCTCACGTAACTGTTCATGGTGATTTGTCAAATAGCACAGAGCCAAAGGATTCTGGTGATCACGTTGTTCAAATTATAGATGATAGCATGCAACTTGGAAGCAAATATCTTCCTCGCAGGGTTAGTGAGGAGTCAAGAAGCATTACCTCAGACAGGCCATACACTTGGCTACAGTCCAGATTTCATAAAGTTCCTGCTGGCAGAAGAGGAAATAGAAGAAACCCTGGAAGAGTCTTTAGTAAAAAGTACCAGAAAGAAGATAAAATAAAAAGAGCAAATAAAAAGACAATAAGTTTAGAGGTGTCTAAAACTCACTCTGATGATGATGCAACCTCAGGGGATGGTATATCTGAAGATGAATTTATTGTAATGACAACTAGTCAAACACTTGAGCATAGCACCATTAAAATCACAGATATTAAAATCCCAGAGACTTACAAAACTGGCAACAGTGGTTCCATCGAAGCAAAACATGATAGCACTACTAAAACGTTAAGAGCAAATGAGAAAACAAATTCAGTTATAACAACATCACATACTCAGACACCTGCTACCCCAATAATTGCCACTTATACTTTGAGCAATTATGGGACTCGAAGAGATGAGACAACCCTGAATACAACCAAGTCAGATTACATATTAAGTCACAGTGATGGTAAAACTCACATATATGAGAAAACAACAAACAGACCTTCAGAAGCTGCAGAGCTTCTCTTTTCTGGGGATTCAGAAGATGTTACTACTGGAACAACACCACTTTACAACTCCCAGGGCCCAAATGTCACCTATTTTGAACCCAAGAACCAGGCCATATTCAAAGCGGTCACCACAACCAAGGAGGACCCAGAAAAGATCACGTTTCAGACCACTCAAAGAATCACATCTGAGCTCCTTCCTGGGTCCACCATCATCTCCAAACATGAAATCCAAATTGTCCCCTCTAAAAAGATAAGACCTGGAAAGAAGGGTCACTTTAATGGCAGACGTAGGATCATTCGGCCCAGTAAAATTACAGACATGGAATCTTTACTCAATAAATTTAAACATCGTTCTACAAAAAAGGAAGCCAATGGAAGGAAGGAAGCCAATGGAAGGAAGGAAGACAATGTCACGTTTTCACACACTGTGGACAAAATCCCAGATTGTAGTGATGGGAAAAGAGTTACATCTGGATTGTCTACAGATGAATGTAAAACATCAGTGGATCAAAGCTTGGTAAACAATACAGCTAGGATTCACATCCCAACTTCCTCTTTGAGAGTAACAGATGAACCTTTCATGTCAACGCATTTGTCAGGCTCTGAAAAGACTGTCACAGATTCACAAATATCTGCAACTATCATGCCCACCAATTCTAAGGATTTAAGTGATTTTAATTTAGTAGAGAACAAACTAACTTTTACAACTACGTCCACAATGACAATGTCTCCTATAATAACACAGGAGAAGGTTAAATGGGATAAACAGTTTGGAAAACCCCAAAGCAAGCATCAAAACTCATTTACACTGTCCACTGATGAGGAACAGAGGACCTCAGCATCCACAGCAGAACCTTACAAGGCAACAACAACAACAACAGTACCTAATACAGAACTAAAGCGTACACATATGATTGTCTCTCCTCCAGTAATGAGAGAAAACGACAATACAGAGATTTCATTTGAAGACTCATCAGGTTCTTCCTCCTTTACAGAAAATGTCTCAGACAATGCCATAACCCCATCTACAACAGCTGATTTTTTTAGGTCTTCCGTCTTCCATGAGTTGTCCACAACCACAGAGCCAATGGGAGTTTCTCACACTCTGTCAGCCCCACCAACAGTAGGAACTAAACTAAAGCAAGAGACTGTTCAGAAAAAGTTTTCAGGTTCTCAAACTGGATTGCGGGGAAAACAAAAGCCTGGTTATCACAGACAAGGCTTCAGAAGGAGAAGGCCCATTAAAAAAACAACCACAAAATCCCCAATAATGACTGTGACTAACACACCTGCCATCACCGAATCCACAACTGTAATTTCACAAACTAAGCACAGTGGTGCAACATTCAGGCCTTTGCATACACAAGATCCAGAGAGGTCTCCATCACATGATAGTATTGGTTCTGGTGAGGAATGGAGGGACTCTAGTATGTCTTCTCCCACCAGTTTCCCAGTGGTCATTACTTTGACCACTAAACCCACTACAGCCTCTGATAAACCTCAGAGTAGAACAGTTACCTCAGACACAATGACTAGTTCAACTTCATATACATTTACTCCATTTCCATATGGTAGTAGTACTGTGAATATGAAAGCATTCGATCACTCTACAAGGTATGACACCTCATCTTTGAGGGATATTACCTTCAAGCCAAAGATTAATGGTGGAAAAGCTGCTAGTTTTACTGTTCTGTCAAACTCTGATGCTTTCCTCTCCTGCGAAGCCACTGGCAGCCCTGAGCCCATTGTCAGCTGGAACCGATTCTCATCTGCTACAGGTATATAAATTAAACCACAAAGCTAACGGATTGTTTTATTTTTAATTGTTAATTTCATATTTATTCATATATTTTTTACATTCTGGTATGCTGACAATTTTTTGTCTCGTTTATATCATCAGGTAATATGTTGAACATTAAAGGTAAAATGGGTAAATTTGAGGTTCTGAAGAATGGAACATTGTTCATCCAAAAGGCAAACATTAAGGACCAAGGACAGTACATATGTTTTGCCCAGAACGAGTATGGCTCTGATAAGCTTGTGGTTACATTGTCAGTTGTGGCCTACCCCACCCGGATACTGGAGAAAAAGATGAGAGATATCAAAATTCTTGCTGGGAAAACCGTGCATTTGGAATGCAGGACAGAGGGCAGACCAGTGCCAGTCGTGTCATGGATTCTACCTAATCACACCGAAGTTAAAGGTTCGATTACAGAGCATGGCAGAGTAACGGTAACCAGGATGGGGACACTAACCATTCAAGAAGTGTCCGTTTTAGATCGTGGACATTATAAGTGTATTGCAAGTAATCCAGCTGGTACTGACACAGCCACTGTTCGTCTACAGGTGGTAGCAGCACCGCCTGCAATACTGGAAGAAAAGCGGCAGCTATTGACAGCTGATATTGGTCAGAATCTCTTGTTGGCATGTAGCACTTATGGTGACCCACGACCTACAACACACTGGGTCTTGCATGATGGAACGATAGTAGAACCTCTAACTTACTCGCACACCAAAGTTTCTGTTTTTGGAAATGGTACACTTTACCTGAGGGATGTACAAATAAATGAAAGCGGAAAATATGAGTGTATTGCTACAAGCTCTACAGGATCAGAACGGCGTGTTGTTACTCTGTCTGTGAGGAAGATGGAAACTGCCCCTCAGATCACAGAGACATCACAACAAAGAACTGATGTGATATATGGTGGACACCTTCATCTCAACTGCTCTGCAGCCGGCAACCCAAAACCTCAGATTATTTGGAGGCTTCCTTCCAGGGCTCTTGTGGACCAGTCACACAGGTACCTATTCCAAAAGAGTGTTTTTGTTTGATTGTACAAACTTAAGTGTGCAATGTTTCAATGGCAAAATACGTTCCTCTAACTCTAAATGAACTAGAGATTCTCCACATCTTTTGAGTTTTGTTTTTGTACTGTCATTTGTGAATGCAATTTTGCAAATGTTTTCAAACCAACTGTAAGAATTTAGTTTGTTAGCATGCATTGATTTGACATAATTTGCCAAAATATCCCATTCTCATTTCAGAATGGGCAGTCGCATCAAAGTCCTGGAAAATGGTACCCTCATCATTAAATCAGTCAATGAAAAAGATGCCGGGGAGTTCCTCTGTGTTGCACGCAACAGAGTTGGGGATGATGTACAGTTATTAAGAGTGTCAGTGTCTATGAAACCAGCTCGGATTGAACCAAATGTCTTTAGCAGGAAGCAAGTGCCTTATGGCAATGACCTAAAAGTGGACTGCGTGGCTGCTGGTGTCCCCATGCCAGAGATATCTTGGGGACTTCCTGATGGTACCTTGGTGAATAGTGCCCTGCAAGCAGATGGAACAGAAGGTGATCCATTCAAACGGTACACCTTGTTTAATAATGGAACACTGTACCTGAATAATGTGGGTTCTGATGAGGAAGGTGATTACACCTGTTATGCTGAAAACAAACTGGGTAAGGACAAGATGCATGTCCACATAAGTGTGTTAACTGCAGTGCCTCGCATCGAGAGCCCACATTTCTCCAGTGCCAAAGTGAAGCCAGGTGGAAACGTTCGCTTTGACTGTAAGGCTATAGGTGAGCCCAAGCCAAAGGTCTTTTGGATGCTTCCATCCAAAGACATGATTGCTGCATCTAATGAGCGTTATTTAGTGCATGCTAATGGGTCACTTGATATACGAAATGTTAAACTAGCTGATGCCGGGGAGTATATCTGCATGGCTCGTAACTCTGCAGGTGAGGAGAATAAAGTATATAAACTAGACATTAATGGAAACCCACCCATCATTAATGGCTTCAAACAAAAAAGAACTGTGATGAAAGATACAGCAGTCAAATATACTAGAAAGCTAATAGACTGTAAAGCTGAAGGGTATCCAGTACCGAAGATCACATGGGTCATGCCCGACAATATATTTCTTACCGCTCCCTATTACGGGAGCAGGATTAATGTCCATGGCAATGGTACACTAGAGATCCGTAATGTTCGTCCATCAGATTCAGCAGAATTTATTTGTATGGCTCAGAATGATGGAGGTGAGGTGGTTATGTTGGTTCAACTGGAAGTGACCGACAAGCTCAGAAGGCCTATTTTTAACAACCCTTTTAATGAGAGAGTGGTGACTCAGGTAGGAAGAACTGCAGTGTTAAACTGTTCTGCTGATGGGCAACCAATTCCTGAGATCATATGGACCTTACCCAACCAAACTCGGCTCAGTGGAACACCTGGGTTCGAGGGCTCTAGACATCACCTGGGTATGGATGGCACCTTTGTTATTAATAACTCCAGCATAGAGGACTCTGGGAAATACCGATGTGCTGCAAAAAACAAAGTGGGCTATATTGAGAAGCTGGTCATTTTTGAGGTGATTCAAAAGCCTTATATTCTAACACGGCCAAAGGGGATAATTCGGGGGATTTCTGGACAGTCCCTCTTCCTACATTGCTTGACAGATGGAATCCAGCCCAGCATTTCTTGGACCACACCAGGAGGTTTTGTACTTGCTCGTCCACAGGTGAGTGGACGCTACCAGTTGTTGGACAATGGGACACTTGTTGTACATGAGACAATCATACATGATCGTGGAAATTATGTTTGCCGAGCAAAGAATGAGGCTGGTGAGGCAGTTCTTTCTGTGCCTGTTGTAATTGTAGCATATTCCCCTCGGATCACTAATGGGCTGCCACCAACTGTGAGAGCAGCGGCTGGAGTTCCTGTTTATCTTAAATGTGTTGCTAATGGAGTGCCGACACCGGAGATAACCTGGGAGCTACCAGATCGATCTATTCTTTCTACAACTGGAAAGGAACGACCTCCAGGCAGTGAGCTTCTCCACGCACACGGGACTCTTTTAATAAAACACCCTACAAGAGCGCATTCTGGTAAATACAAGTGTATAGCCTTTAATTACCTAGGCAGAGATACCAGAACAACATACATGACAATAATATAAGTTTGGTCATGATATCATGGCTTCATGACCACTGTGACTATTCAAAAGGCAAGCTCTTTAAAAAAAACAAAAACAACATTTCATACAATTATGTTACTTTGGCTTTCCAGGTTGTGTAAATCTCTAGCAAAGGTTTAAAGGATTAATTCACCCAAAAATGAAAATTCTGTCATTAATTACTCATCCTCATGTCGTTCCAAAGCCATAGAACCTTCGTTCATCTTCAGAACTCAAGTGAAGATATTTCTGATGATATTAGATCTATCTGACAGAAACTCAACTGAAATGATCCAGATTCAGAAACATAGTAAAAACATCAGTAAAACAGTCCATGTGACATCAGTAGATCAACTTCAGTTTTACAACATTAGGATAATACATTTATTATTCGCACAAAGAAAACAAAAATAACATCATATCCTCAACCTATGACTTTACTAGAACATTACTGTATAAGCGGACACTTTGTTCTAGGCGTAAACAGCTGCGGATTACGCACATGCGCATGCTTTGACCCAGATGTAAACAAGGCTGATTACGTCAAATACGCTAAAGCTTGTGTATACGGTGCGTTGAGCATGGCGGAAAACGGAAGTCACGGGAGAAGAGTAAATTTGTAAGTTGTTAAATAAATTGTTATTTTTGTTTGATTTGTTTTATTTAAAAAAAATTCTCATAGCATCGCAAAAATGAGGTTGGGCCACTGATGTCACTGTTTTACCATATTTTTACTATGTTTCTGGATTTGTGATCATTTTAGTTTTTTTTAAGATTTAGTATCTTAATCTTTGTTCTGAAGATGAACGAAGGGGTTATGGGTTTGGAACGACATAAGGGAGAGTAATTAATGACAGAATTTTCATTTTTGGACTGCACTAACCCTTTAATAGATATTACAGTATGACGTTTGAGAAAAAAAATAAGAAGTATGTCTTTGAAATATATATATACAATGTTTTATGTTCATATTGAATTGTAAATACATTATTTTCTATAGTATGATATTGGCTTAATATTGTGCATCATTTGTAATTTCTGTTTTAGGACATGTTTCATGGTGAGTGCACATGCTGTGTGTTTCATTCAAATCATCATGATTTGTCTAATTATCATGTTTATTTTTGTGACAGTCTAAGATAACAAAAATGTAAAAGTAATAATAAATGGCTGAGCTTTTATAACAAGACTGTAGCATTGCAAGCTTGGTACCATTTGGGAAATATTTATATGGACATGTTTACATGAGTGTTACAGGGTCAGGCTATCACTGCTTCACACTTATCCTTTGAGATCATGTTTGTTACTGAATGCTTTAGTCACTAGTTGTTTGTTTTTTCTTTGTAGTATGAGTGTTATTGTTGGCAAGGATATGAAGCGTGCCTCACAGCGGTTGTGGAACATATTTGTGGAAATTACTTGCTTCTGTTCACTGCTTCAGACATTTATTTATAATGGGACCTCAACATGCAATGTTCCCATTATCTTTAAGCAGGCTTGTCACACACAAATGCTTATGATGGCCCTCTTGGGTTAACTTCAACAGCTTTGCTTTTGACTATATATTTGTATCTGTCTCTGAAGCTTATTTTCTGCTGCCAAGTATTATCCTGAGTCTCAAAATAATGAATGTGTTTTGTTTTTCTCTCTCGCTTTAAGGGTTTAAACATTTAGAAAGATTGTTTTCTCTCAGTTATGTAAAACAGATGCATGCACGCATGCGCTTGCACACACACACACACACTTACGAGAAGAATGATTCCAAGAGCAGGAAGGAGGCCCATGCTTTGGTTTAAACTAAAGGCTCTCCAGGTTTTCCTTTCACCAAGTAACATTCCATGGCTTCCCACTTCGACCTTTGCTTGGATCAACACCTTTCACCACCAACCCTGGAATTTCACGATAGGATTTGAGAATCCACACCTCTGATCTTCAGACACAAGGGACAGATTCATCTTTTACTCAGTGCCTCATTCTTCCTGCATTCATGAAGCCTAAGATCTTACGTGCTTTACATGGAGTGAAGATACATGAAGATGTTGAAAAATAAACTTAAAACCTTATTGTGTTGTGCACGCAGATACATACAAGTACACATACAGTATGTACTGAAAAATGATGTGGCACTTTTATGTAGAGTAGAAACAAATTGTCATCAAGTCTCAACACCCAAATCTTGCTAACTTCAAACCGTACCCTAAAACCATAATTAAGAGGGAGTCTCAAAGCATGTGTCCATGACAGACTTTACTGATGGAGTGACCTTTCACCCTTAGAGCCGCAGTGGGTAGGTCAGGGTTTATGTTTGGTCTAAAAGTGTTGAGGTGTAGATTTATCGCCCGTCACAGAAACTTTAGTCTTTACTTTCAAACTGTCTGAGAAAAGAAAAATTCTAACAGAATGACACTGCATGATTACTACCCTTGGCCTGTGAGTGTGTGCAGGCCACCAGCAGATGGCATCAGGCCACAAACACAGATAAATATACCCAGCATTTAGGTTTTATGTCTTAATTGTTGATAATGATACCTCAAATGACCACTCAGCTCAGAGTATTTGTAACTTGTCCTCTCCAGCGAGGTTTGTCCCGTGTCTGTGACTAGCCTGTGGTCACAGTAGTTGGAGGTCAGGTTTTGCTCCGTCTATCAGGCAGATGTTAACCACCCCACCTACGCATGTCAGGATACTCTTGAGTCTGCACTAGATGTGCTCTGAGCTAGACATTAGACCAATAAAGCTTCTCAAAGAAGGAGAGTCACTAAGGTGTATATAGTAATGGCAATATGTGAAGGTCTCTGTGTTTGTGTGTCAATAAAACTTTTTGTAGAACTTACACATCCAAACCATTTCTTACTTATCTTTGATAAGGTATAGTAGCATCTTGCATTCAGTGATTTTCCTCAATGATAATGTTGTGAACAACAGAGCATCTTCAAGTCATGTTTGTCATTGAAAAATAGGCTTTGCATTCAATCAATCAAATCTCATTTCAAAAATGTTTCACACAGCAAATAAGAGATGAAAAAATAGAGAAAGTTATTGCTTGTCCAATGATGGACTGTGATGGGATTTTGGGGATGCTGTTATGTAAAATAAATCAATATTAACCAAATTACCAACCCATATTTCTCAGCCCTATTAAAAGAGTTGATTTTGCATCAACACCTAAACCCACATTTAATATAATGATAACAATACAATAAACTATATGAACTAGTGACATTTATCGTTATGGAAAAGGACATTGCTAAGTCCATTTGTGAGAAAACCAAGAATAAAAAATTAATATGCATTTTCATTAAAACGGCTCAAATGGTATTTGCAAATCACTTTTAATTAGTTTCAATGTTTTTATTTCCAAAACAGATTGTGCTGTATATTGTTTAAGAGTGTCACTTTATTTCGATAGTCCACTTAAAACATTCACCTACCTACTAGTACAGTACCTGTCACGCCCAGCTGGAGCTGCCAGCTAAAGACACTCCAGCTTTCTGTGTTTTGTGTATGTTTTTCATTCCTGGACTCCATTCCCCAGCATGCACCTCTCCTCACAGCTGTTGCTAGTTTGGTTCAATCATTCAATCAGTGCCAC
>JAUMHR010000069.1:934176-944236 GCA_032361145.1 Enteromius fasciolatus
CTCTCTCTCAAGAAAGCATCTTTATGTCTCTGAGTGTTGGTGAGTGATGTATTAAGGCTGGTCTGTGGTGTGTTTGTTACAGTATCGTGTACATCATCTCTGCTCCGGCGTCTCCTCTGCTGGGGTTTGTGGTCGATAGGATGGGCAGGAACATCTTGTGGGTTATGCTGGCCGTCATTACCACGCTTCTCTCTCACATGATGCTGGCCTTTACCTTCTGGAACCCCTGGATCGCCATGGTAACCGCCAAACTCTCGACCAATCAACGCTGAGAGCCGGTCTTACAGTAGATCAAGGGTGGAGTGACTGTGTGCTGTCATTTTGAGAGCGGTGTGTTTACTATAAGGTCATTAAGGGAGTGTGTGTGTGTGTCAGTGTCTGTTAGGTCTGTCGTATTCTCTGCTGGCCTGTGCTCTCTGGCCCATGGTGGCGTTCGTGGTGCCGGAGCATCAGCTGGGGACGGCGTACGGATTGTAAGTCTGGTCTGACAGCGTCTCCTCATGCTGCTGGGTATGTGTTGGTCTGGTAATAACGCTGTGATGTGTGTACAGTATGCAGTCCATACAGAACCTGGGTCTGGCGCTCATGTCCATGGCTGCGGGAAGCATCTTAGATGTCAAAGGATACCTGTTCCTCGAGGTCTTCTTCATCGCCTGCCTGTGCAGTGAGTAAACGCACACATACACTTCCTGTCAAAGGTAACGTTGTTTGTTTTTTAAAGAAAAGTCTGCGTTTATTTGACTGAACTGCGTTCAGATCTGAATCAACTTCCTGTGAGGTGTGGAAACTTGAGGATAGACCTGGTTGTTGAATTTGTTGTTGTGTGTGTTTCAGTGGCTCTGCTGGCGGTGGTTTTGCTGTATCTGTATGATTATTACAAAGGTAAGAGCAGCGTTCACTCCAGATCATCTCCGCCTGTATCGAGCCGTTCCTCATGTTTCCTTCACTTCTGTTGTCAGAGGGAGGTCTGAACCTGTCGGCCTCAGAACGGGCCAGCCGAATCAAGTCTGAGTGAGTCCATATAACACACACGTCACACAGCGACCTCTACAACACTGAAACATCACTAGCAAAGTCCAGCGTTTATCTGACATGTCAGTAGTGAACTGAGAAACCAAACATCCCTTGAACTTTTGACCAGTGTTCTGCAAAAGCATCCTGTAAGTTTCAGAACTCAAAACCTTCTTGGTAATATCGAAGGCAGTCTGCCAAAAGCACAGCTTAGAACGGGCTACTCTATGATGTAATAGTGTTGATAAGCACCGCCTCCACAGAAGCTTCTACAGCACTGCCTGTTTAGCCCCGCCCACCAGAGAAACGGTGAAACTGGAGAAACTATGATGAGTGTGTGTGTGTGTGTGTGTTCATGCGTCTGCTGTGCTGTGTTTCAGGTGAAGGCTCCTCACTGCAGCGCTTCTGATCTCCTTCACCTTGGGCCTTTCTGCACTGACCACTTTCTGACACGTCACCAAACGCTTCAGACTACCCACAATCCTTCACTGAGCACCACTCCACCGACAGCATCAGACATTACAGATGATCTCAAATCAGCATTATTTCCATTACAGTTAAACACATTTCAACCCCGCTTTTGCTATTTTAATCTGATTGTAGTATTTGTTTTACTAATATGTAATACCTGCAGTGTGTTTGAATGATTTTATTAATGAAACCGAGCCTATATGATTTTAATCCCTGTATTGCAGAAGTGGGGTACGTGTGTTTAATCATCTTGAAAATAATGTCCTAAAATAGGTTTTATTTTCTTAAAGCGATAGTCCTCCTGATCTCACAGCCTAGTGTTCTATAGAGAGAGAGAGTGAACTGTCTGGTTGGCAGGTGTAATGTACAGGTAGAGGTGTGGGTCTGGGGTCAGGGGTATATGATAACTGGAACAAAACGACAAACAAGAACATTACAAAAAACAATGACTGACACGGGAACAAAGGAAACACAGGTTTGGAGCAAGGTTTTTCTTCACTGAGTTTACTATTCCTGCAATGCATTATTTCTTTGTCTCAGG
Organism: Enteromius fasciolatus; assembly: GCA_032361145.1. NCBI lineage: Eukaryota > Metazoa > Chordata > Actinopteri > Cypriniformes > Cyprinidae > Enteromius > Enteromius fasciolatus. The sequence continues at coordinate 936,200 of JAUMHR010000069.1, forward strand.
GAAAATCAATGAGCTTACTGAACCTAGCTCAATCCCTGTTAGTTCCTCACAGAGACGAGGTCTTGTGATCTGGATAGATGTGAAGCACTTCCTGTTGTCTGTGGTCTGGCTCTTGATTGGTCAGCATTTCTGTACTTGTCATGTCAGAGAACAAAACTCACTCGGCAGATTTAGATGATTTTAGTTCCATTCATAAGTGCCTCGTACCTGTTGGTTTTTTAGTTGTGATCTGCAGTTACATGATTTTATTCCCCGAAAATTTTTTATTCCCTAACAATGAATATTAAGAAAGATTAATGTAATAAATGCACTCTTCGCTGTTTGTTCAGGATAGTTAATGCATTAATAACAAACGACACCTTACTGTAAAGTGTGTAAATATTCTGGATTTTCAGTGTAATCAAGTATAATTAAATTTTCACAGTGTGCTTATGGAAAGGCAAAAAATATGGCATGTTTTTAATTTTTTAAGTCTGTGCTGAGCACTGAAATTATAACGAGGCTGGTGTTATGTGCACATGTAATAATCAGGGATTATATGTGTTTCCAGTGTATGACTTTTATGATTTTTTTCTACAGTTATATTTAGAAGACATGTTTTAGGAGTGATAGCAAATCAACTTATATTTTGGTTTCGGTAACACTTTATTTTTTACAGTTACACCTATTAGTTGCTTATTAGCATGCATATTATTAACCGTCTATTAGTTATAATTTAGCACCTATTAATGCCTTATTCTACATCCCTAATCCTAGCGCACTAACTATTAATAAGCAGATTAAGAACTAACTGAGGGAACGGTTAACAAGTGTTACTGATTCAGTGCTATACAGCCTCCATCTCTCTGTCCAGTTTGTAATGCTGTATATTCTGATGTACAAAGATGTTCAGTTTTCTTGTTTGTGAGCGCCTGGACTGACATGACTGGCTCATCTGAGTTCAGTCTGCTTTGATGCTTACACTGCAGGGTTTGTGATAATAAAACATGAGATGCACGTGTGTGTGTGTGTGTGTGTGTCAGGGATGTCCAGCGCCTGGCCGTCCCTCAGCCGTCTGTGGACGAGTGTGGTCCTCTGAAGCCTCTGTCTCCGTTCGGTCTGAGGAACCGTTACCTGTCCAGGCTGGGCGTGCAGGTATCTCTGCTCAGGTATCTCTCTGGAGCTCTCTGGGGTATCTCACACAGGTGTGTTGTTGTTGTTGGCAGATGCCGGATCACTGCTGCCCACATCTGTCTTCACTGGCCTACAGGAGCGTCCTCAAATGAGCTCGGTCTGTCCAGTAACGCTGCGCTTGGGTTAATGTTTCTTTTTGCATGTTTTTGTTTGACTGCGATCAGAGAGAGGTGCTGATCTCTCTCGCGGGCTCCGGACACAGATGCACAGACTTCATGGTTTAGGTATCTCTCACAGTTACGTTACGCTTCGGTGAACTGGTGGCTAATTCGTGTGAATTTACACATCTGGTGTTTTTGTGTGATCGTTTCGCACACCGGTGACCGTTCAGTTAGCAGTGGACCTTCATTCTTGATTCTTTTCATAAAAATAAAATCTTTTTTTGTGTGCAGTTTTAATATCTTGTTTTTCCAACAGGCTCTCGTAAATCTGAGTTCCTATAAAGCACACAATCCTCCCCATACTCAAACTTAACAACTACCACCCGTACTAGTGATAAACCTCTACGGTAGGAGTTTGATGCATAGTGTGGCTGATGTCTCAACCCGGTTACTGTACACAAGAACACATGACTAACAGTACAGTATGAACATACAGTTGCAACTATTAACCAATCAATGAATTCTGAAGTAATAGCTTTCAATGCATTCGCTAATTAGTAACTACTGTTTTTATAGCTACATCCCCAAACGACATAGTTTCGCTATTAATGAGAATAATCCTAATGCACTAATTAATTCTGACGTAATTAGGTCTACTGGAGTAGTCTACCAAATCAAGTTAACTTTAATTAGTAGATTAGTGGTTGGCTAGAACCACATTCAGCGGCGTGCTGCTTACTATTAATCAGCTTCTTGTTAATAGTAGTTACTATCATGTTTGTTACTCATTTGTTTCTGTATTCATTAATAGTAAAGTTTTAACAGATATAAGCTTTCACATATTCTTATTGCTTATCTTGTGTAAATGTTTAATGTGTTTTCAACATAAAAGCATTAGCCTATGGTTTTCATCTAATGTAAAACGTATATATAACACATACGCTGACTTCCATACCATAGTTGGTTAATGTGGTGTTCACCGGTGTCATTACCTGAAGAAAGCCAGCACTGGCTTCTGTCTCCTGATGCAGCTGAGAACGAGAAAGAACCGCTGTGACAACTAGCCCCGCCGCAGCGTCTGCTCGTGATTGATGCTGATCATGGAGCGTGATGCTGCGCGGACGCGAGGATCTGATTGGCTGGACGCTGTTGACGCGACGCTCCTGACGCGCTGTCCTGCAGCAGCGGCGCGGGGCAGTCGCTCGCTCGCTCGCTCGCGGAGGTGATGCTGAAGACGCTCCCGGCTTCTCTCAGGTAAACCCGCTCTTCATCATCTCCATCCTCCTCCTCGGCTCGGTGTGCTGACGCGTCGCGTGTGGAAGCGCGGTGTTCTGTGTGAATGCGTTGATCTGCTGCTGGAGGCGAAGCAGAAGTTTCTGGGCGGTGTTTGTGTCGCTCTTATTCGCGTTATTTCCACGAGCTGCATGCCATCAGAACACGGTCATCAAGCTCAGGTGGATTTTGTTTGCCTGTTACCACGTTTTGGACATTATTTGTTTGATTTTCTCTCTTGCTGTAAACGTCAGACATTAAACCCGTAAATTGAGCAAACTCTTCCACCACCAGACAGAAGTTTCTGAACAGTAAGATTTTTCATGTTTTTCTTATTCTATTTAAATAGAAAACAGTTAGATTAAAGAGCAACTATTATATGTATTACTGCTCTTACTGTATTTTGGGTCAAAATAATCAGAAGAGACTTCTTTCAAAAACACAAAAAGAAATTATACATATAGACAAAAATTAAATGTAAATTTATAATGTTATTTAATAAATAATTTGTAATAATATAATAGTAATATGCTTAACTGTATTTAAATAAAAGTCCAGATGATGTCACTTCCTGGGTGTGTCAATTATTATCTTTTTATTTTTTTGGAAAAGTGGAAATTACAGTTTGTGCTGCATACATTTTAATCAAAACCTTTTTTCTTTTTACATTAAAAAACAATTTGTTTCCCTCACAACAACTGTGTTGCTTTATTAACATTCATATATTTATTTATTCAGTCATCATACAGACATTTCCCAGCTCGGACCTCAGTGCCTGCGCCTGGTTATGTTAGTTATATTAGTTCTGGTGTCAGACTAGTTCAGTGCTGTGTGGATAATGTGAACAAGAGTATGTTGTAGGTGAGAGTTTGTTCATTTCATGCATCCATACCAGGCAGAAATATGCAGGAAAAAATATCCAAAATGTGCTTCATGTAAGCTTTTCATTATCTCTGTTTTTCTAAATAGCTGGGAGTGAATGAATATGTATATCATATCTGATCTAGCAGTGAACTGTTCCTCCAAAGCATCAGAACTGACAGCGTTTCTCTCTCCGGCCCCAGAAGAGCCTCTGCCCTTCATGAGCTGCTTAATTATAGATATTTAATGAACTTGTTATCGGCATGCATAATCTGCGTCTCTAAGGTGAACAGAGCCGTCGATCTCTGGTGTATCTGTCGATGCTCAGCTTTCGTCTCAGAGTATATAGAGTATATTTCATCTCTAGTATATACAGAGTATTTGAAATGACGTGTTACAGTAGGACAGGACCGTTTTTCTGAGCCAGCAGCTCTCAGGTTTTCTTCAGATCGAGCTCTTGCAGATGTTTGTGAATGTAGACTTGAATTAAATTGATTTCCAATTTTCCAATTAATGATGTTGCCTGCAGATAAAGCTCTTGTCCCTTCCTGGCTGTTTCTCCTGTGTCGGGTCGCTGATGACATGCTCTCACAAATAAAGCAGCTGTTCTCTGATAAGACTGTATAGAGCTGATAAAGGTCAGGACAGCTGTTGGAAACATTTAAAATCATCTTAAAACTGGATTAGTTTGATCTTGTGTCTTCTCCAGATGGTAACTGATGGACTGGAGTGCTGTGGATCAGACTCTCATTTTGACGGCACCCATTCACATCCATTACTGAAACACATTTCTCCAGACCTGATGAGGAAACACACTCCTGTCTGTGAATTCCTGGGTGAACTGCTCCTTTAGTAGTGTTTCTGTGGGCGTCGTGCAGGGATCTTCTTGTGTTATCGTCTTAAAGAGTCATGTTTGTTGTTCAATCAATATCTTGAGGTTGATGTCGAGTCTGAAAGCTCCTCAGGGGTTGTTACCTGACTGCTGCGTTACACACAGACCCTCTGAAACTATATGAGCGGTGTGCTCTTTTATTGTGAGATACCTCCGTCTGCTTTTTGATTTAGTGTCCATGTGTGCTGGAACATACTGAAGCACTCGGACGAGGGATGATATTAGTGGATAAACAGAAATGCTACACTTTTATTTCCAGGACTAATTCCCACTATCAGCATGCATATTACCATCACTTTGTCTGTTTATTAGTACTTATAGAACGCTTATTAATGCCTTCATCTGCATGAGCGTATTCTAGAGCCCTTAACCCACCCTAAACATAGCTGAGCAAATGAACATTGACAGAAAGACGTGTGTCATCTCTTCTGTGTCAAGGAGCCTTCAGAAAGCACAGCTGGAAGGGTGAAGAGACTCCTTTATACTTACATACACAATAATAATAATTGGTTTTGTCATGATTAATCACATCCAAAAGGAAAGTGTTTGTTTACATAAGTTATTTGTGTACTGTGTGTATACATGTATATATGTCTAAATGCATGTATATATTTAAGAAAAATGTTATATTTGTATATTACATTTATTTGACATAATTTAAATATGTAATGTGTATTTCTACATACATATACACACACACACACACGAAGTAAACAAAAACTTTTATTTTAGATGTAATTAATTGTGATTAATCATTTGACAGCACTAGATATTATTATTATTATTATTATTATTACAAAATCCCAGCACGTAACATGTGCACAAATGAAAAAGAACAATCAGCGAGAAGATGTTTAGTGAACGTCTCTGTGGTTTCCTCCAGATCTGAGACCGCTCCTCAACGATCAGCCGCAGCGGTGTCTCCTGCCGTCTGTTGTCATAGAAACGGCCATCAGCCGAGAGACGGAGGTGGTCCTCGACATCGCCAGTCGAAACAAGACTGTGAGTCAGACAACTTTAAACACGCTTGTGTCGTAACGAGCCAGCTAACGATGAGGGCCTTAGTAATACTGAGAGATGTTTGCAAACGCAGGTGTCACTGTCGCTATGTGCAGTACGTCTGAGGTCACGCTCCATCTCTGCTGTGAATGTGAATCAGTACACACACTGAGCTGGAAATCATCCTCCATCAGGCGTTCACACGTGCTAGTGTAGCCTCTCAAATATAAACTGTTTCTGAGTTACCGTTCAATACTTCTCTATAATAAATGTACAAAACCTTTTTTAATTGGACTTTACACATTACTTGGGCATAAAATCTGCTATTTTTATGAGATATAGTTGTCACCATTAGTGCTCATGAACATCGAGACATGTTTCTCTTTGATTATGACATTAAGGAGATTATATTCACAAATACACTGTATTTTTATTTTCCTAAATGCAGAGCTGACAGCTACTTAAAAGCTCGTATTAGTGCAAGTCAAAGAGTTGATCGGTATCGTTGTCATCTCCCACTATACCAAACATCTACGTGAAGCCATTATCTTCAGTGTTTTAATACAAAAAAAACTGTGAAGCTTCATTTGTTACAATGTCAGGTTGCTGAAAGTCTGTAAGTGAAGAATTGTTGAGTTGTCATACCTGCAGCTTTAAAAGCATGGCCTTGTGTGCTTCATGTGACAGAATCACCAGAGCCTGGCCCGGACATCAGGACGAGATGGATCCGCTCCAGCAGCCCTGCGCTGAGGTAGGAGCGTCTCTTACGTCTGATCTGATGCCCAGCTGCCTAATAACTGCTTGATTAGCTGACGTTTGCTGATTGACGAGTGAAGAGTGTGCAGTGAAGTGTTCAGTGTGCTGCTCTATTATTGCATTATTATCTACCGTCTCATATCTTAAAACAAAACCTTGCTTCTTTACATCTTTCTGATATTCATCCTATCTCAAATCTCCCTTATATCTCTTGTTGCACCAATTCAATTCAAATCATATTTGACCGCCAATTATCTTGAAATATTTCAGTCTGGTTTTAAAGCTTTACCGTAACTCTACGGTATCTGCTCTTTTAAGAGTCTCGAGTGATATCTTTACTGGAAGCGGCGCTGGGAAATCCATAGTTTGAAGTCTTATTAGGTCTGAGTGCTGCTTTTAATTCCCTCATCCACGAGGTCTCGCTGACCCGTTTGGACAGATCGGAGGATCTTTGTGGGACAGTATGATTGTTCTGGTAACACTTTGTGGTAAGAGTACATCATTTACTATGAATTCATGCATAAATTAATGCTTGAATTATGCCTTGCATTGCATTGATTAATTAATGTATAGTTCATCCATGAAGTCATGAATGAAAGACCTTTTAACTCATGTTAGTTCCTGACAATTCATGAGATATTAATGCATGAATTCAAAGTAATTCATGTACCCTTATTGCAGAGTGTTACCATTGTTTTCCTTAACTAATATGTGAATTGCTGTTCATATTGGTCGTCCTCCTCTAGTATGAACTGTGAGTCCCACAGGGCTCAATCCTCGGACCGGTATGTGCTTCCTCTAGTGTCCATGTTTAATAAGTAAGTATTTTCACTTTTACGCCGGAGATACTCAGATCTATCTTCCTGTCTGAAACTCTCCATATCAGATTAGCTCCTTCAACTTATACTTGTTCTTTCAGAGTTACTTGACCACTGGTCTGATCGTTGTTTTACTCTATTGTACTATACTGTAGACTAGTAACAGTGGCTTGGGTTGTTTCTATCTAAGATGCTCGATCGGTGATGTAAGAAAATAGTTTTTCACAGAAGATCTTTTATAAGAGCAAAATCTTGAAGCTATTCTTGAGATAAAGACATTTATATTAGTTACACGTGGCGCTGAATTAATGAAGTGAACACGATTCTGCTCGGGCTGGGCCGCGTCACCTCCTCTGCCGCGCCATGCATTCGTTTTCAATAATTCAGCAGCTTGTCTTGAATCACCTCACTCATTTCAGGGGAATTATGCAGGATTTTACTGCAGAAATAGCTGATATGTTTCGATTATTCTGTATTTTATCTATCAGTGCCTTGGCATGGTGATGCAGTGCAGTGTTTGTGTTTACATCTAGATAGCTCATGTTTGAGAGCAGATGTGTGGAGTCTCCACCTACAGTATGAATGTGGACCAAGGAAAAGACAATACAGATAAACTTTAATGTGTAATATATGACATATAGGAGGTAGTTATAAAGCATTTTGGCAGCCATCTGTTGTTGTGAGCTCCTCTATAGTAAGCTACTATTTATAGCTTGTAAAGCACTTATAAAAGAGACGGAAAGATTAATTTATCTTCTAAACAGAAAAGTAAAACAAACTCAACACAGAGGGATACAGAACACACAAATATTATATATATATATGTATTTTTTATTATTTTTTTTTTTTTTGTGTGTGAGAAGTTTAATTTTCAAGTAAAATAAATAAATAATTCAATCAGAGTTATTAGGATAGACACGTACTAAAATGGCAACCTGGATCAAATCCTGAACCAAATATTGCAATAAGATCATAGAAGATAGTAAGATATTTAATGGTTTTAAAAAAATTAAATGTAATTTATTCCTGTGATAGAAAGCATGGTTCCTCCAGTCTTTCAGAAATCATTCTCATACGCTGGTGTTTTATTAACAGCTGAGCTGCTTACTAGTTATTTTTAGGATTCTTTGATGATTAAAATATTAAAAAGAGAAGCATTTATTTA
>JAUMHR010000069.1:976066-989306 GCA_032361145.1 Enteromius fasciolatus
TATCTCATATGTGACCAGTAGAGGGGTCTGTTGTTCAGGTGTTAGTGTTTAGGACAGCTCACACACACACACACACATTTGTGGTTTACTGTACAAACCATGTTTTCTATCACCCTGCACCTAAACCTACCCCTTACAGAAATCTTCTGACAAGTTTTGAATTTCATAAAAAGCATCAAGAAACCTTGACTAACATTAGTGGACAATATAGTAAGTAAGATTCTTACTTGAAGGTGTCGTGTGAGTCCTGATGCGAGTCTAACATGGGCTGATGTGAAGTAATGAATCCACTAGAGGTCAGTACAGGGCTGTAACTGGAATCTTACCATATGCCATCATCATCATCATCATCAGTCCATGAACACGCTGCATGTCCTTCTAAATACAGCTAATTTGTTTGATAGCTTTTTAATGCATTTTTGTACATTGCTTAATCTCTGTTTTAGGGTCAAACCATCCTAAACACGTAAACGTCTCCGTGTCAGTGAATCTACCACATGGTTAAGGATGTGCCGTAAACGCTGGCTTGTTAGTATCATTATATCACAAAGAAAATGACAGTGTCTCGCTCAGTCTATTTCTCATTTGGTTTAATTGTATTGTGTTGTCCTGGTGTTAATTAAAGCACCAGACGAGAACAGATGAGGGTTCCTCTGTCTCTCTCAGTCTTTTAATTTCATGACACTCAACATTAAATATTTAGCGGCTGTGGACTGTGTCAGAACGAGGCCTCGTGTGTCTGTTGTGTGCATCAATCTGATCTCGCTCGCGTTGGTCACCGGCGTGTGGTTGGGGACGCGCCTGATATTAAAGGTTGATTGATATGATTATGATCGGGACTCTATTCATTAGAGCCGTGAGCATGATTGTCTGCTGAAAGCCGCTGGGAATAAAACAAGCATTACTGATTCATCACGCATCCTGCGCCGCAGAGGAAGACGAGGAGAGACGGATGTCTTCAGGACGGAAAGATACGCCGTGCATGACTGATCAGAGACCGTGATCATTAATTATCGGAAAGCGCTTAAGATGCAGTTGATGTAATGACATCATTGCAGCCCAAATAAGTCAGTGTGAGGTGAACACAAAGCATCTCAGTGTCTGGGTGTGGTCCAAATCACTCCAGGTATGGATTTTATTGAAGTGAACATGAAAATGAAGTTATTTGTTCCCCCTCATGTTATTCCAGACCTGTCTGAATTCTGTTGAGCACAAACAGAAGTGTTTTGGATGGAAACATCACTGCTAATCATTCATGTTCTACATCTCCGGTTCTGTGGAAGAAAGTCGGTGTGTAGAGGAAAAATAGGAAAATTTGGAATGCATTGTATTTTAAAGGCTGCAAACAGCAATCATACTCCTGTAAATGAGCCACTTTAACCCTAGATGGTAGTTAGTGTAGGTGCCACCGTTATAGGTTTTCCATTGGTTTTATCTACTGAATTAGCATCTCTACATGCCCTCGCTGAACATGCCTGCCCTTGCGTATGGAACACTCTCCGGCTCGGCTCCCGCTCACCTCCACTCACTGCTACCGATCTACACTGCCTCCAGAACTCTGAGATCCGCCAGTGAGCGCCGCCTCACTGTACCATCACAAAGAGGCACAAAATCTCTCTCCAGAACATTCTCTCACAGCGTTCCTGGCTGCTGGAATGATCTTCCCATCACTCTCCAAAATGCCAACTCAACCTTCAAACGACTGATGAAAACCCATCTCTTTCAACACTACAGTTTTCCCCACCTGTAAGTCGCTTTGGATAAAAGCGTCTGCTAAATGAATAAATGGAAATGAAAAATAAAGAAATAAAAACGTTTACAGAAGCTTTAGTTGAATGTGACTGCTGCCATTGATGCAAATGTAATAGGTAGGGGAGGTTGGTAAAACCACTCCACCACTCCAGTTTCATTAAGATGAGAATCCCAAATTGTGTGGAAGGTTTCACAATAAAGGCAGGGTAAGCCATTTTTAAAGATGCTGTAGCCAATCAGCAGTAAGGGGCGTGTCTGCTAAAGATGTGGAGGAGAGTGCGTTTCGTAAACAGCCGAGTGTCTGCCTACACTGGACGCGATAAAGCGACTGCTGAAAATCTATTGAAGTTTTTTTGTCTCGAAGATTTGCTACGCCGCTGACGTCTGGTGTACACAGCATCACTGAATCACTTCTATAGGAGCCAAACAACAGAGAAACCTGCAGACAGGCAGAGGTCAATCAGGAGAGCATCAGTACACAATATAGACATCCATAAGCTGGAGCCAGGTACCATGTCAAAGGTCAGAACCAGAATGGGTAGTCCAATTCTGGATGAGACACATGAGAAGAGAAAAACAAGACTGACCGACAGGCAGGGATCTGAGGAAGAGCAGAGTGGAGAGATGTAGCAGTAAAGTCAAGAGAAAAATGAAAACATAAGGGATGTGGAAAACTAAAAAACAAAGCAGAAGAAACAGAGAGGAGGAGAATAGATGAAACCAGAGTCCTGGCAGTTCTAGTGAAACTAATCCATTGATCAACAATATTCTTCCAGAAGCAAGAGCTTGAGCTCTGAACCATGCTTTGGTCTTGACAGAGGCATTATCCCACAATGCCCATTCTGGTTGTCACAGTAATTTGGCAGGGGGTTGAATGGATACTGAATCAGGCATTAATGACTCTAGGTGTTGAGAAACACAATCTGAATTGACGCAGTTTCCTTACTCTACTGTACTACTACTAAGCAAATCGACTGGTTATCGACTGGGAACTTAGAGTTTTGACCAAACATCAGCTAATATTGTTATGACCACATCCGCCTTAAATTTGTGTTCTAAATTCTGTTGAGTCAAAATGTTTCTAATCTCTAAAGAGCTTTTTTCAATGCTATATTGAATGCTTTTCCCATTTAAGACAATAATAATTCATATTTTGGATATCATTTCTTATTTTATATTAATGTGTGATTAATTTGCAATTATTTACATTTTGGCACATTATCTAACTACATAATTAGATTGACCCAACATAAAAAAGCCATTAATTCAAGGATCTTTCAGCAGTTTTAGATCAGCTTTGCTCCAAGCAGTACAGGTTTAGCTCTGTGGGATTATATGGGGGTATAGAAAACGCATCGGTTGAAGTGAAGAGGGCAAGCTGGGAAACCCATCTGTGCTCAACTGCTCCCAACTTTGCAGAAGTCCAAACCTCATTCTCCTACACTGGTCTCAAACCCCAGGCTTTCAACCCAGAGGCTTGACCGTTAATCACCAGACAGCTATTGCTTCTTCCAACTCTTCCATTATTACCCCATAATAATCCCATAATTGAATTACCCAACCTTCTTCATTTTATACTTATTCTCCTCTTTTTATATCCCCCACTACTACTTTCCCTGGTCCACTTGTCAAAGGTCTGTTTAATGCCCAGGGAAGAGATTTTCGGAGAGGAAGGAGGACTGTAATCAGTCAGGAGGAGGAATGGGCAAGAGGTTATGAGAAGACTAATTCTATTTTAATTAAAGCAGCAGATAAGGGGAGCGTAGTAATCATTATAGATAGGGAACAGTGTGTGAGAGGGAACTCTACAGGCAGTAGGAAAGGCCCACTTAGGACTCTATGGAGATTATCAAATGAATGATTGAGGGACTGTATGAAGTATGTTTATTTTCTCACAGAACAAGCGCATTATAAAACATGTCTAGATGCACCTAGGTGTAAAGGTTTTCCTCCAAAAATTCCCCATGGAAGACCAATAGTGTCTTGAGTTATGCAGTGGTAAAGTTTACAGACCTCCATCTGAACTCGCTATCATCGAGGCACAATTTGAGATATACATACTGTATCATTTCTTAAAAAGGAAAGAGCATAAGGGGGGCTCTGGGAGGGAGATTTCTAATTCTTAGAGGTTTAGCAGCTGTTACTAAGTTCTTTGAAAAAGAGTTCCAGAGTAAAGTTGGATGGAGATGTACATTGCTATTCTTTTGATGCAAGTATATAGTAGCTAGACAGAGATTTGCATTGGCATGTAAGGATCTTTATAGAGGGCTGAGGTGCGACAGTGCTTCCAAAATGTATAAAACTGCCCGTGGGCTATTATAGAGACCAGGATGATGTGTGTCTGGAGTTTATGGAGTAGCAGATAGTAAACTGACCTTATGGACTTGATCAAAGTAAAATAAGATCAGGAGGCAGGAAAGTTGAATAGTCCAGGACTAATGGGAAACTCTTTGAGTTTCCAAAACTCGAGCTGACTGGACTAACTCCAGGATCTGATAACTACAGTATAAGTGAGGTTTGGGTTAGTCAGCTGAGAATTCAGGGTTTATATAACAGCCAATTAACACTGCTTTATAAAATACCAAATCGAGTTGGCTTTATACTTTGTGTTTTATGCAATAGAGATTGTTTAAAACAAGAGCTTCACAGTTTTGAATAGGGAAGTTGAAGTGATGCCAAATTCATCAAATCTAGGACAAATGCAAATTCTGTCTTTATTCGTCTCCAGTCAGATTTATCTTACTGTATTTCAACAGCTCTCTAAAATGTATTTTGAAAACCAGTTCAATTCTGCGATAAGTAGCTCTATTGAAGACAGTAGTGTCGATGTTCAGCTCCAGGCAGTTCAGTGTTGATTACATTCAGATCAGTTATGGTTATATTTGGTTATAAATCAGCTGTATAGAAGGCAATGTCATTACTCAGCTCAGTTTCAGTGCCATCAAATCAATGACATCATTGAAAACTAAGCGAACCGAAAGGTGAGTATGGCAAGGAACACAGGTGACTGAAATGGAGAAAAAGGGAAAACCTCATGCTCAGTCAGAGGACCATCCTCTTACCATTTTAGAAGCCAGCAGCAGACAAAAGTGTTCTGAAGAAAGATAAACATGTTTAGTGCTAAAAGTCAAAGTATTAAATGTCATGGATAAGTATTTCCATTCAGATTCAGAGCTAATTTACAGAGGGTTACAAATGACTTGGGAAGCATCGTGATGTTACTTTTACACAGAGACTGATCAGTCTGGTAGTAAAATCTGTTGACTGTGCCAGTGGTGACCCTTCAGAAGTTTCAAACACTGCCAGTGTCGTATAAACAGGAAATGGCTTGTATGAAAAAGAGTGAAAAAGATACTAATTCATGTCAATATGCAGTCTACAATGAGTCACGAGCATATAAGGTTAACAGACATAAATGATTGAACTAACATGACTCACTGTCAGTGTGCATTGGTTCACAATCAGTTAAATATTAAATTATGCAAATGAATACACTAATCTACTCACGTTGTATTATTTAACACAATTCAGACATTCATGCATTGTTTTAGGAGTGACGAAAGCAGCTGATTGAAGCAAAATAATCTCCATTATCATGCTCGGATCTTGCTGTGTGTGTGTGTGTGTGTGTGTGTGAGATTAGTTTCACGCCTGTGACATCATCATCATTAATCATGTTGACTGACCTCAGCAGCGCTCGGAAAGCATCTGATTGTCTCATCTCAGCATCTGCTGGCTCACTTCTGTAGTGATGCTGATGTGTGTGGGTCTTACCGAAGAACACATTCCACCCCAAAATGAAAAATGAAACTATATTTTGCCTAATAAAGCTGTTTTACAACTATTATGATGTATTCAACGAATGTGTGAGAATACAGCAAGAGCAGGGCATTGAGTTCAATTCTAAATCTGCTCCTGTTCTTCCTGCTGTCATTAAATTATTAACACTGCTCTCTCTGTGTGTGTGTGTGTGTGTGTGTGTGTGTTCAGCTCTCTGTTTTCAAGCCCAGTGGCCAGTTTTAACCAGTGTATTCCCAGGATTGTAGTGTTATGGCAGTATCATATACTGTATGAGCCTTTGGTGTTTCTGGTTTTTGGTGCCCTACACAAACTGCGTTACCCACATGCTGTATAGCAAACTATAGCACTACCGTCTTCATTATAAGCTATAGGACCTCAGGGAAAACACACTGAGCTCAAAATGCCACCCCGCATTCCATAGTATATCTGTTGTGAAAAATAGACAATTTACACAATATTTCATCTCATATATTTTTATTATTTTGTTGAACTGTTAAATATTTTTATGGACACAGTGCCTCCTCAAAGGAAACATGCTTGTGTCAGGCTGAAAGATAAAGGAAGTTATGTGCTGGAATTACACATAGAGAACATTTGTATAGTTGACCATATATGAAATAAATAATTCTTGAAGGTTTCAGAAATAAAATTGACTCTAGCCCTTATGGGTTTAGACTTGTGACCTAAAATGCAAATTCTGGAACCATCCCACCAGCTCCGAGATCTCTAAGACGCTACAGTCTCTGACGCCTAGACACATTTAGGGCAGGAAAAGAATAATTGGCAAAACAGTAGAAATACCTTTGATGCTTTGACCCCTAAAAGGTTTATCGTTTTAGAGTCAGAGGACAGAAAACATCATTAGCACAGTATTACACACCATAGAAGCCAAAGGAAGGACCCCACTGTGATAGAAAAACAAACGTGTGTGTGTGTGTGTGTGTGTGTGTGTGCACTGATGAATTTTACATACAGAGTCTTTGGCCTGTAACTGTAAGTCGGTGAAGTGGATTTTCCTTCATGCTGTGTTGCTCTAATACTCAAGAAGTTTCCAAATCCTAAAGAAAATGAGCACAGGCGATCAGACTGAGCAGATCAGACTCTCTGATTCACTGGGAGTGTTGAGAAGCCAAGACTGAAATAAGATTCTGCTCACAAGACTTACACTTGCATGATGATGATATTTCACTATGTTTACTCTTACAATGACCCTGAAAGACCAGTTTGACCAGAATGTATCTACTTATTTACCCTTACATTAAATGTTGATGATTTTATCCAAAGTGACTTACAGTCATCACAAAAAGCCAACTTTCTTCATAGTTTACAGTGGTGGTTTATTGGAACCCTTGATTGTGAAACTAAGTGTATATTCAGAAAAAAAGAGAAACATCATGTGTGTCTCTTGACTGTTGCTTGCAGTGTAGGTGTGATTAAAGCTGCAGTTTGGGTGGAGGTTGGCAGAGAAGAACAGAGAAGGTGTAGGTGTTGGAAAGTCACTTTGAAGAGTGCTGTATCTGCCCAAGCCAGTAAGACAGCAGACTGCCGAGTCCGTTTATCACAGAGTTAATATGTGTGGATTTTATGGTTAGAAGGTGAATGGATGACGCTGTTCAGAATGAGATCATTTAGTTTCTGATGTTTTTTAGTGTTATTGGAAATTACTAGAGCTTTGACTGGTGTTTCCTCCGGCAGATGATCTTCACAATCCAGTGTTTATGTTTGAAGATGATGCTGAAGCACGAGTCCACTGAATACACACAGTGTGAATTACCGCCCGAAGGATGAAGGTGTGTGACTACAGTAGCGTGTCCATGAGCATGTTTCCTACATGACAGTGTTAGGACAAGCAGAACGCAGTGCACTCTGCTGAACATGATTACACAGAACCCGCTGAGATCAGTAAGAGTTACGCATCAGTGACCAGATCTGTGTAACTGCTGCAGTCTGAGCCGTGGGATTTTTAACTGCTGGACCCCCGGGTGAGATGGAAAATAATACAAGTCTATTTCAATGTGCAAACACTCTTTATCTTCTGACGATTGTGCTTGACAGAGTTTAGAAATTAGTATCAAAGGCACATTATTACTAATAGTAAGATTTATAGAGCACTTTATATAGTGATAGAAAGAGCATCTAATACACCAGAGGATGATGCGATGTTAATAATTGGGCTTCACAAATCTAAAAAAGCATATGACAAAACATGCAGACGACAGTATTTGACAGAAGAACGAGGAGAAGTCTTTAGACCAAGCTGTGTCCATGCTTCTGGTAGAATGAGCCCTGATCCCTGTGGGACATGCAGCGCTTGAGATACTCAGTGACATATTTTCTGCTTTGAGTCAGCCAGACCCTTCACGCTCTCTCTAAAACAGAAGAATAACTCATCTGTAGCATTTCAGTGTTCTATCCACACGCCGAGCAAATACAGCGGTTCATCCTAGAGAAGCCTTGCAGAATCTTCAACTTTGGGATTTTGGAAGCAATGCATCCAGTCTCCGTTCTCCATGTCCATAAAAAAGGATGCACTGGGAACCTGGATCCTTGCTGAATACAGAGATTTCCAGGTCTTAATCAGCACCGGGAACAAGCAGGGTTCTTCCAAAAGAGATTGCACAGGCACCTCCGAGTTTGAGCTTTCCAACAAACCAGTCTCAGCAGAACTCATCTGATTTAAAGGTCATTTAATTTAATAAGTCCATGGTGATTTAAGTTGGGCCTTCAGAGTTTTCACCTCGTGCAACTCCAGTCTCAGTATCTTCAGAAGAACAGAACTGTTCTGTTTAAATAAACCATCTACGATGCAGTGCAATGTGCACATGGACAATTCTGCATCAATGCAGTAATAGACCATAACTGATTATAGCCCACTGATGTCACTCACATACACCGCATTATCACGTTAGCTTAAATTGCTGAAGGAAGGCAAAACACCAAAGTAAGTATTAAAAAAATTCACCCACTATTTTTAAATATTAGATTTATTCAGAGCTTGTTTTTTTTTCCCCACGCATGGCATGTTTGTGCGCTATAAAGACAGTCGTGGTGGGCTTCATTGCAATGCTTGACCATCCATCCAGAAAAAAAATGCAGAAACTACAATTCCGGAGAAGTTCCATGATGTGAATTGAAAATGCCACATTGCTTTGCTCTATGATACAGGATAACTGAACTGGTCAGCAGTCCGATCTCACTGACAGCATCTGAAATGTTGTTTTGGTGGTTCTGAAAAGCCTGAGCAAAGTGTGTCATCGAAGTGTTTCTGTATAATTGTCTGTATAATACGATTACATTCCCACACAGCAGCATCCACCTTCAAAACCAATGACTGCATTTATTTGATTATGTCTGACTGTTCTGAGGTGCAAATAATTTATCATATATAAAAATTATTATATTCAGTGGCTACTCCTACTTTGTTATATTTAGTGCCAGTTTATCAGGAAGTGATGATTTTCACAACTGTTTTATGCAATATTCCAATTTGTATGTTGTATTGTGATTGTGATTTTGGTGTAAACAGACAAATTGGTTGTTGATAAAAAACTTGTTATGACATGAAGGTCTTCATTCATCCTAATATCAGAAGCTTGGCTATTGCGAGAAGCAAAGGCAAAGACCAGACTTACAGTATGTTTTATCCAAATTCATGTTCCAGTTTCACTTAATATTGACCTAGATTCTAGGTAAAATGAATAAATAAAACACAAGAGCAACACCAGGAAAGACAGAGGGAACAGCCCTGGCTGTCACCTGTGTGTGTGTGCTGTGTTGGAGTACAGCATATCCCGCATCCGCATCTGGATGGAAAACCGAATTAGGCCAAATATGGCATGCTGTCACACAGATCAGAATGAACACAGGCCAAGCAGAACGCTGTCAGCAAATGTCCCTCTAAATGACAAGAATGTGATTAGTAAGAATCCAATCAAAGAATTGTGTGTTAATGAATGGCACGGACTGGCGCAGAGACGAGCGCTAATGAGCCGACAGCCACTGATTCACAAACCTGTGTGCTGCTCACTGCCAGCTGTCAAGAGTCACATTCAACACCAGAAACCCTCGACTGATCATGTGTTCCTCATAACACACTCAACACACATCGTGTCAAGACTCCGTTCTGATTGGAATGAGGTCTGTCAGACTATATGACACAGGTTTGACACAACTGTCTGGCTCGAATATACAAAACTGATATCAGATCAGTCAAAAACCTTTTCAAACAACCACTTCAACAAGTAGTTTACAGTATGTAGATGCCAGAATAAAACCTGTAGATTTTACAGTATAAAACTGTAATTTACAAACAGGAACATTTGAATGTAAACCAGTAAATTCAATAACGCACACTGCTATTAAAATCTGTTTTGAATCTTCACCGTACTGACAACCACCACAATAATGCAACTGATAAGAGAGAAAGCCACGTGAAGACTCAGAGCTCATGACAAGTAGAAGTATATACTAATGTATAGAAAGTGCACAGACTCATTCATGCACACACAAAACACCATCCTAACACACAACACTTAAATAATACAATAAACATTCATTAGACCACAGAAGATGCACAGACATAAAGCCCAAATGTACATAACTGATATCAAAAACTATTTTAAAAATAATAATTTCAAATCTGAATTCTGGGAATATCATTTTACAGTTTACCCCAAAAGAAAACGTCTTGGTTACGTATTGTAACCCTCGTTCCCTGAAGAAGGAAATGGAGACGTCACGTCGGTGACCGACAAATTGGAATCTCGTCAGGAGATGTCCAAACAACTCTGTGTGTATGTAAACACGCCAGTGAATTTCATTGGCATACGCTGATTAGGATCAGCTGAACCCAATCGCAGCGCGAGTATAAGTAGGTCATCAGATCTAGCGTTCATTAGGTCTTCGCTGAGGAGCCGAGCCGGTGTTACAGCCCCTAGCGGCGGTACAGCTCCTATGGTGATGTCGACGTCAGTCGATCACTGCAGCGTCACGTCGGTGACCGACGAATAGGGATCCCTACCAAAACGCCATAGAGACTGTCCCTTCCAGTCCTATGTGAGAGTCTCCAACCCCCTGTGTTTGGTCTAACTGGACACTGGGACGTCCATTTTGTAGGATGTGCGGAAGTCATTCTCTTTCAGAGACTCACATATATCATGAATTCAATGCATATGGAATATAGGAAGAGATTGAACTCTCAAGAACTGGGGAAGGTAGATCAGTAACACTTTATAATAACTATCCGTTATAACTAGTTAATAGATCATTAATAAACTGTTAGTTAATGGGTTATAAATGACTTGTTAAATAACAGTTAATAGCCTTATAGATAGCCAATAGATAAGTAAGCCTTTTCCGCAACTCCGAGATTGTCATCTTCCTGCATGAGGAACATGAACCATCCATGAACGCCGCTTTAGCATGCTCAATGCCCAAGCATGCGTTCGTGACTGTCCGCTGGCGCCGGTAACGGCCACATCCAACAGCGCACGGATAGTAAGACATTCCTCGTTAAAGGAAGCGTCTTTAAAAAGACGTACCATCCGTGAGGCTTTGCTTTTTTGTGAAAAGGCTGAAGATGGCTGCTCGGTAAACAAATACAAATGCCACTCGACTGGAACCACCGTCGCTGCAGCGCCGTAACACCAGCCTTTCTCCGTCAATCGCAAGAGTAGAATGGCTCAGGAACGTTCGCTTGAACTGCTCGGCTCCGAAGCGAAAAGGTAAAAGCTAGATCTGCTGACCTACTTATACTCGCGCTGCGATTGGGTTCAACTGATCCTAATCAGCGTATGCCAATGAAATCTATTGGCGTGTTTACATACAAGCAGAGTAGTTTGGACATCTCCAGGCGAGATTCCTATTCGTCAGTCACCGATGTGACGTCGAAGTGGACTGAAAGGGAACTTTATAATTTACAGCATTTTACTGTAAAATTACATGAAAATATCTGGTTAAATGGTTTACTGTTTCTCTGTTTGGGAACTTACTGTTAACCTAGTATGTTGTGTTACGAAGCTGTTTTTTTTATTTAAAGAACTGACAGTAGATGTAGATGTCAAAAAAAACAACAACTGCAGTTTGATGGAGATTAATTGGAATGCACACTGTAAAAACACAATTTTTGAGAATTGTTAAAAACAGAGTTATCTGTTTTTGTATATGAACTCTTTATTAATTTGCTTTGAATTTATTAAATATTGATTATATGACATGCTGTTTTTTGGATTGGCTGGGCTACATTAGCGTGATATGAGAGAGTTTATGTGTTTGATTACTGATTGGGTTTGTTCAGCTGTAAGATGTGTGATCAAACTGTGTTTCCCTGAACAAACAGTTGTGGATCTTATAGCACCTCTTCTCTTTGAGAAAAGCAGCTCATTACTGGAGTGTTTTAGAAACAAATGGCCTACAGTCACACTATTGAGCAGTCTAGGTAGGTCATTAATGCAGATAAATTGGCGTAAATAGGCGTGAGTCAGCAGAAGCTGAAGCTTCGAGAACTGAAGCCCAGGTCACTCTGTCCGGAGCATATCTCATTCATAACATGTTTGAACGGACAGAAACTGTCATCAGAGAGTCTCCTGCAGGGTTTTTGACACGACGTGATCTGAACGAGGCACCTTTGTAAGCGACGGCTCATCGTGTCTGATTTCAGGGCGTGTTTATTCCGTGACTGTCAGAGGAAACATATCACACACCGCCAAGTTGTCTGAATGAATCGTGTGTGATAGGAAGGGCAGAGTGCGCTGGAAGAGGAATAAACACTGAACATGTATTGAGTTTCTCTGAGAGCAGTGCCCGAAGAACAACCATCAAATTCACCCGACGCGAATCAATGTCTTTCCACCGCAGTGCTTTCTCTTAGAAAGCTGATGGCCCTAATTTTCGACATTCTGCGAAAGAGTAAACTACTTAACATAAATCTAGAATCTAGAGCAGGGATATGCAAAGTCACAGATGTCCACCGAGCACAGTATTTTCTTTCAAGGTCCCCGTGGTTTTGGGGAACCACATTACGGTCCAGAGAGACCGGAGTTGCTGAGCCTTGCAAAAAAGACAAAACAAGGCCAATGCATGCCTCATAAAAATGCTTGAATATCTGGTGTCCAAAAAGTCAGAGTGACACATCTTTGGGAAGCGACGGCTTGTGTTGATGTCATCAGATTAATACAATTCAGCGCTAATGGAAACACATCAGTAGCATCTGTTTGGTGGGTCAGGAGCCATAATTAAAGCATGAAATGGAGCAAGCCCGGCTCTCTCCGCCTTACAGAAAGAGAACTCAGCCCATGACAGAACGAGGTTGAAACTATCTAGACCAGGGATTATGTTTTAGGCTTTACAACATACTGTAAGACCTGTTGTCCAACAAAACCAATGAAATATCAGTGTCAGTGAAGTCTTCACGGCAGCTCTCTCTCTCTGAAAGGATGCAAACTGTAGAAAAACACATGCCGTTTTAATTAAAGACATGCAACACTTCAAATCTAGTATGCAGAATATCAGTACAATATTTAGCCTATCTGTGATGATTTTCAAGGAAGTACTATGTAAAAAAAAACGAATGTGTACGCTGGTATAAATCATGCTTTTGAAAAGCCAGAGAAGAAGTGTCAGGTTGTCAGAGCGTATGTGCAGCCTCTGCGCTTCTTTTGAACGCCGACTCCAGAACGGTAGTGTTTGA
>JAUMHR010000069.1:1000684-1014782 GCA_032361145.1 Enteromius fasciolatus
TGTATGTCTGCTAACAATCAAACTTTTTCTTCAGTTCAGTGCTTTCTAACTCATCTCTTTTCCATTATGTGTGTGTTATTACTCCGAGACGTCTGTTGAGTGGCTTCCTACAGGAGTCCGTTTCTCATCAAATGACCTCAGAGAAATATGCCAGAGTCCATCAGTGCAGTGCACACTTAGCGCTGAGCATCTTACTGTAACCGCGCAAGACGGGAACACAATAAGAGCGAGCGGATAACTGGAAGCAGCACTTGAAATGAAGGAGTCCCGCACTCTCTCGGTCTTTATCTGGCATCAAAAGCTGCTGTAAAGTGTTCTGACCTGATTAAGGCCACGCTGCTGGAAATTGGATAAGGGAATTGCAGCTGCGGGACTCTATTGTGGGAAAAGTGTTATTTTTATCCCTCTTGACAGTCGTGGCACTAAACCTGGAGAAGAGGCGGTGGAGTGGGGGATTATGGGTAAGACGATAAGAGCTTGAGAAATTCTCTGGTCATGGATCTGTCATGGGCGTATAGATTGTCATTACACCCTAATCACATTAGACAGCTCAATTAGAGGCGGGCCGAGGTGGAGCTGCTGCTCGTGGTTAATTGGGAACGTTGGTGAAAGCTGGAGATGAGAAGCTGGGCTTTCACTGAATGAAATCAATATTCAGCTTATAGCCACGTACTGTAAGTGGCTTCATCTTTTGCTCTCTAATCACCTTCCCGAGGAATATCCTTGTAATCTTGATTATTAGGCTCGTAATACAATGTTCTTGTGTGAGAGGGGATGAAACAGTTCTGTCATACTGTCTGGAATACATGGAAATTATTTTAAAGTCATAAAGAGAAGCAAGCAGTTCATGTAAAAAAAAAAATTAACTACTTTTTTGGTGTTAATGACACAATTTCTGTGAGTGGAGACGGCTTGATATATCTGGTGGTGCTATCTGGGATAGGTGGCCATCCATGCAGTTTTGAATATGTCTGAACAGGAGGTAGGAGTGTTTGAAAGGCAAGAGAACACGGAGTGGATGAAGCCAAAAGAGAACTATTTCAATTTTGGAAGACTCTTATCAGACTAGGTAAAAGAATTCTGAATTAAAAAACGAGGAAATGCTATGGGGAGCCTTGCTTATAGTCCGTTTCAGACAGGGTAAGATCAGAGGGGAGGCAATGTAAATACTGGTTTAAACCTTTAAATTCTTAACCAAAAAGTGGAAAAATCTATCAAAGCTATCAGTGACTCGCTCATGAATTCTCAGCCCCTACTGATGTTTTTTTTGTTTCATCTTTTGAGTTCCCTTTCATGGTTCAAAATTAAAATCAATACTTATCTTGCTGGATCTGGTGTTTAATCACAGTTAACCACCAGATCCTGCTGTCAGTGAAAGGACATCTCAGGAACCACACTCCAGTGGTTTAAGTCTTATCTCTTGGATAGGTCCTTCCCGGTATCTTGGAGAGGTGAGGTGTCCGAGTCGCAACACTTGTCTACTGGAGTGCCTCAGGGCTCAGTTCTCGGACCACTTCTCTTTGTCTACATGACATCACTAGGTTCTTTCAGAAATATGGCTTTTCATATCACTGCTGTGCTGTTGACACTCAACTCAACTCTATTTCACCTCTCATTCCATCCTGATGATCCGATGATAGTGACTCGCGTCTCAGCTCGTCTAAAAGACATTCCTTGCTGAATGAAGAACTCTGCCTTGCCAAGACAGAACTGCTTGTGGTTTCAGAAAACCCATCACTTCCATTTCACCGTCCAGCTAGGCACATCAACTACAACTCCTTCAGGGCGAACCAGGAACCTTGGATTTGTGATTTATAGTCAGCCCCTGCAGATTTACAACATTAGGAAGATCAGGCACTTTCTTTTGGAACATGCTACACAACTCCTTGTTCAAGCTCTTGTTTTGTCCAGACTGTGTTATTACAATGCTTTCTTGGCAGGACTTCCAGCCAGTTCTATCAAACCTCTACAGCTAATTCAGAATGTGGCTGCAAAATGTGTCTTTAACAAGCTGAAAATAGCATGGCACACCTCTGTTCATCAATTTGCACTGGCTACCAATAGCTGCTCACATATGATTGAAGACATGAATGTCATGAATGTCAATCTATACTTGATCCTCTAACACTTCTCTATTCTATTCCTCTAGCACTATATATTCTATTTCTATTCTATTTACTCATATTTCCATTCAATCTAATTGCTTTCTTTTTATTGTAAAAAAGCTTACTATGTGTACTGTTAACTGTTCTATTGCTCGTTTGTTGTCTGATTGCTTCTATTCTCCTCATTTGTTAGCTGCTCTGGGCAAAAGTGTCTTCTAAATGCCTAAATGTATATTATATTAATTAATTAAATTTGTAACATTAATTATGCAATTATAACTGCGGTATAAATGCATTAATGTCCCTAAGCTGCATTAAAATAAGGGTAAATTTGTAAATGTACATGCAAGCCACTTCAGATGCAGCTTGCAGTGGAAAAATGGATTTAGTTGGTATTGATGTAATTTTATTGATAGCGGTCCTACAATTCCAGTTGCATTTATTGAATAAATAGGTTTACACTAACAAAGAGAAACATTTAATTAGGTTTTAAAAAAAGTTCAAACGTCCCAGGAAAACGATTACTAAAGCTATTTGTTAGCATTACCCACTTTCATAATGGCTATGTCAAATGTCTTTGTTATTTCCTTATGATTTCCTTGTACAGAGTAAGCAAAAGTAACTGAGTTTGCTGCTTTAGCTGATGGTGCGTGTCATGTCTTATGTGTTTTTGTTCGAGTAGCCTACTCTTGATTTGTATTTTGTTCCCGTTGGATCTGGTTTCCTGTATTGATGTCTCTCTATGATTTTTGATTCCTCTCACCTGTCCAGTCATGTCATGTAGCTCTTTGTTTTAGTTTCTCATGATCAGTAATGGCCCTGACCGCTGTTGTGTTTTTCTTGTTCAGATTGTCTTCTTGTTCTTGTCAGTAAACATTCTGTGACTAGATCCTCACTTCTCCAGCTGCTGTAGATATTTAGCACACACAACAGCAGACCACTGTGCTAATGTCTACAGTATATGTTGCCTGGGAAAAAGGCATTTGTTGGCTGAGTGTGATTTAATTACTAGGACAAAATATGACTCTTTTTTGAGTTTCCTTTTTTGCCTGATTTAATAGGACACTTTCAGTGGTCTGTTGTTGGATATTGTCTTTTCATCCGCTTGTATAGATGTTGTGCGTTTTGTATGGGTCTTTGTTGTGCGTTTGTGAATGAACTGCTTTGTTTAGATCATGTCTTCACCTCGTTCCCGCCTGACTGTAACAGTCTTAACATATAAACACTTGTTATAGGCTTATAATGATTAAATGGTTTGGAAGACAGATTTAGGATGTACACAATCATTATCTAAATTTGGTCTTTTTTTTTAAACACAAACAAGTTATGTGGCTGTTCGTGCTGCACAGATGTGTTACCATGTCTGACGACAGTTTGTGTAATGAATTGAAGAGTGTAGACTTGTTATAAGCTTCATTGACCTCTACACTAGCACTAAAACACACACACAGCCTTTCTGCTCTCAGTAATTGCTGTATGCAGTGGGGCAGAACATTGGCCTTTAAACGGCCCTCAGCACCAGACCTCTGAGTTTGAGCTCCAGAAAATCTTGCTCTCGCTGAGTTTCAGTGAGGGTGGTGTATTGCCAGGTGGAGTGACTCTCCATCACCCGATCAAAAGTGGAGATTTTAACAAGCGCCCTCTGCAGCACTCTGTGGCATCCATTAACCAATGAGACATTCCCATTGTGCTTTCAGAAAACCTGCTCTCTGGCTTGATTTGAGACTGACACAGCTCTTTCCACACACTCAAAACACATTGTACGCCTTCCTTTCCATCTGTCAGAGTCAGGTTTGGAACGAGAACAGAATTATTTTGGATTCTTTAAATCCCATTACCAATTACTCCAGTTACTGACATAATGGTTGTTGCCCCGAGAAGTCAGCGCAAACCTAATAAATCATTATCATTTCTCTCGTGTGAAAGTATTTCAGATAGTTTGATATGATTCACTATAATAGCCTCTCACAGTGACAGACGCTTTCGAACCGCAGTTCAGTTTTTGTGACTGACACACCGAGACTTCAGTCGTGACCGAGAGTGAATACGACTTATTGAGAAAGCGCTGGATGTTTCGCTGCACTGCTGAAACAGACTGATGACAGCTCTTGGAGTAATGTGATTGTTCTCTAGTCTGCCTCCCTGATTGTCATTCAGCGTAATATAACACATTCATAATGTGAGAACCCCAGTACGTTCTAAAACATACACAATATACTACACAATACACTTCATATCTCTTACTTTGGAGACATTTCGTTTACACCAAAGAGTCAATCTCAACAAACCAGAGGCATCCAGAAATGTGCAACAGACACAGAAAATGAGCCAAACATCACTAGTCAATGCAAAGACATATTAACACTGAACATCATGAGCTAAACACAGAGCAGAGGAGCAGGAAATGCCATAAATGGTGCTCACGACCTTCATTATTGCTTTTATTGATTTGTGCGGGAGGTTTTCGGTGAGCAGGGTTTCACATTTGATGCTGGTTATTGAGCTCAGACCTTGTACAGTATGATCGTGTGTCATAAACAGAATCTCAAATCAATATATGATCCATTATTAGAGTTAATCTCCAGATTAAATCTAAATTGCCCCTTTATGTTCTTACTGCAAACAAACATTAAACATCATGTTATTTTAAAGAAAAGGAACAAAATCTTCACACCGACTCGGCATGTCAAATTCAAATCTGTATACTACGTAGTTATACAGTATATGATAAAAATGTACGCTCTTCATTGTGTTTCTATATAGCATGCTCTGCAATAAAACAGCAGGGAGTGATTAAAGATCTCCTCCGCAGTCCTGATCTAGCCACATCCACCTGCTCGTTTCTGCTTGGGCTTCTTTAATGAATGTCAGGTTCTCTCTGGACTTTATTCTAATTGAAACCTCCCAGCAATTCTTTACAGTCGCACAGTTTCTTTATCTGTTAGTTCTGCACCCTGCTAATGTAAATGACAGAGTGTTTGAAACAGACATTCTCTTCGGGTTTAATTGACTTGATATTTCCCCTGTCCAGTAAATGGATTCTGCACATAGCCTTGAAAACAGCCGGCACTCTGTAGAGAAGAGCAGGAGCCTTTCTCTCGTTCCTAATTTTCTCTCTCTCTCCACTAATGTGGCTGTCATGTCCTGGGCTGGGCTGGGGTGAAAGAACAGGACCTCTGGGTAAATTCTGGGTAATGATGCATTAACTTCCTTCGGTTCTTCAGTTCCATTGGACTGCTGATCTAATTCCCCTTTTACAAGACCTCTTTTACTACTCCTGAAATCAATGAGTGCTCAGCGGTGCGTAGATCCTGTCATGGAATATTCAGACCAGTATTATGGGTTATTTTACTGCACTTTAATTCTAATCTTTTCCACTCAATTGTAGAATAATGCATATAGATGTAAAACATATTTAAGATAGTAACCGAAAGTACTATCTATAATTATATTAGGCTAGGTATGAGTGCAGCATTCAGTATAATCAGAACACCTGGTGGGTTTATAAGGTGTGCTTCGGAAATGGTTTCAGTTCTAACTGTTAGACTGTTGTTTGGTTAGCAATGTTAATTTCACCTCTGTGGAAAGACTTCTTCCTTGGGGGGTTCCCCAAGGCTCTATCCTTGGTCCTATTTTATATCTGCTCCCAATGTGTAACATCTTTAGGAAGGATATTGTATATCTACACTGACATGCCATTGACACATCTGTAAACACATCTTAAAACTAATTGAACTCGATTCTCGAACACTGAGATATGCCTTGAGGAAAATTGATATGACATGGTTTTCGTCCAAGAAGCAATAAAACATGTACAACTAGTACTCAAACCAGAGTAATGATACCCATTGTCCAACGTGTAAAAAGGAGGATCTGATCTGATTTACTATGCTGCAGGCTTCAGGCAGAATGAGGAGAGATGATCTGCAGCACTTCCCAGTCACAGGGCTTCAGTAACAAACAGCAAGGAGATGTCAGCTGAGTGTCTGAAGCGATTATTGTCTAGCAGGCTGTTTAGTATTGTAGGGGGAAAGAAAAGACCTGAATGAAAACAACCCGTTCAAGTGTTTTCATTCGGAATGGGAGGAGAACATTTGGCCTGAGACTGTCAATGAGTGTAGTTTTCTTAAGAAATGGCCGGTGTGAGGAAATTGCCACTAAGGAGAGATTTGTTGATGCGTGTGTGTTCTCTAAGGAGTAATGGCTTAGAAAAGATGGAAGGTAAATAGGGCCAAAGATGCATCTAGAGTAGATTATAGACTACGGCCTTTTTAGGGTGGAGAAAAAAAGAGTAAAGAGGTTTTTTGAAAGGTTATGATTATCTTAAGTGCTGTTGATGTTGTGACAACCTTTGCAGTGTAGTCACTGTCTGAGAAGCCACATATCTGTCTTGAAGGTAAGAGTAGGAGGTTGCTGACAAACCAAAAAAGAGCTGTTAGGTGCCCACTTTACTCACTTCTCACAGCAATAGACAGAAAGAACACATCTACTGTGTTACATTCACATGCTGTTCATGTATTTGAAATACTGATGAAGACGAATACTGTGAATCCAGGTAATCCAGTCTACCTATAATTTTCCCATCCCTTTCGTTTTGCCGCTGTCACAAGAGTATTTACAAATGAAATCGGACACATAAATCATCTCGTTTTATCAGGTTTTATCACAGCTGGTGTTGGCTTTTTGTCTGGCAGTGGTATTGGTATGTGCATCCATATTTTGCAGCTAGTGCTGTGACATTGTTACGTTTCTGTCTGTTTAGTTTCGTTTCCTTGTCTTCCTGTTTTGGTCTCATTTTGAGTTTTCCTCGTGTACGCCCATATTTGGTTTTTCCTGTGTTATGTGATTATTAGTTAATTAGTTCCCTCCTGTGTTTCCCCAGCTGTCTTCCGTTTAGTCGTTAGTTCAATGCGCTTTTATTTTATAGTTTGTGGATCAATGTTACGTGTTAAATGTTACTTGTTGAACGTTACGCTCCTCGTCTCCTGTTGAGATCTTCTATTATTTTCATTAAACGATTATTATTTGTTGGCACTCCTCGACTCCAGCGATCTCCTTCATCCCTGCACACACCTACAGTAATAGACATAAAGATATGCTGTTATATTTGATTCGCCTGGTCTTGTGTCACAAAAACAGGCCGATCAGAAGAGAATATCAGAAATATTAAATAGGCAGGCAAAAATCGACCTGTTCTTCACAGTGCTCCTCAGAAAGGAGCTGTAGAAATATATTGAGATGGTTTTTGGTACTTATATATTCTTTAGGACGTCAACGCCAAAAACAAAACTCCAAAATGGTGCACAATATGGGATCTTTATGTCGTGTAAAATCTTAATGTAATCTATCATATTATGTATACTTTATTTATTTTTTACTTTCGATTTTTTATTTTTATACCATAGAATGATGATCATGTACAACTGAAATCTTATTCTCATACCTAATATTTTAAATGGTTAAACTGGCAGTCCTGGGACTGAACCAGCGATTATGACATTACTACAGTACATCACTAAATAAAACCGCACAGTCTGTCTTTGATTAACTGAACACCCAGTGAGCAGTCTGTCTGATGTTTCCTGATTATTTCCTGATATTTTTCAGGTACAACTGCTTAAAAGTTTTCATCATATCTAGTAAAAGCACTTAAAATCATAATGATGGCCATAATTCATAAATATATAGATCTACTGTTAATATGCATCAAGTCTAAGGTCACATAATTAACTAGTAACTAACTATTTATGTATGCATGTATTTATTTATTCTTTTTCAGGATGCAATTAATAGAGATTTTAGGAAATGAAGTAATATAGGCCTCCTTCCTTCTGAAAAGAGCTTTAACAATGTGAGCGTTGGATTTGAGTGTTAGCTTTAAAGAATAAACCTGATTACACAGAAGAAATAAGAAGATACTACAAACAAGCAAATACATAAATATACATTTTATCAAACTTCCTCACAGCACTAATGTTTCAGCAATATTTCACACCCCTTTAACTAATGCTCAGAGCAGATGGATAATGTGCGGTGTTGGATCGCTGGCTGAGCCTCTTTTTAACTTCTCTGATGCTCACATTAGAGCTTTATGCATTCACTATCATGCCTTAGAGACACTAGGGATGTTCAGATTCCTGACTGGTTCGGAGTCTGTGTGAACAGTCACTATGGCACATCGATTATTTGTCTGTCTCCTTTGCCTTCTCTGCAGATTTGGCCAGACTCCAGCCCCAGTGTAAATGGTAATGCTCTCTAGCACCGTCAGAAGTTGTAATGTTCTGTCAGAGATAAGCCGGCTGGTCCGTGAATAAAGGACAAGAGAAGCAGGTTTCTCAGCAGAGCCCAGGGTGATCACTGTAGGACTGTGTGTGTAGTTCAGCTGCAGGATCGGGGTCATATTTGTAGCTTTGCTGTAACCGGTAGAGAGCTGCGCGTGTGTGTGATGCCGAGCTGTCGCTGCCGGCAGGTTTGTTGTGGAGATGAAAGAGCTGTTTGTGATGCTGAACTTCTGAACCTGCAGTAGTTTGCCTCAGCCGCGTTTACCCTGACAGACATTACATTTACTCTTACAGCTTTACATGCCAGCCACAATGAGACAGACAGACACGCTTCTGAAGTGAAGAAATGTTTGACATCACAGTGACTGTGCTCAGAGAAACCTCCTACACACACATCAGACGACGCTGAAAACACACTCAGACCTTCTCATGCTGGTGAAGAACTAGTGCAGGATGCGTTTTCCAAAACCATTGTGCGTTGCTAACTACGGCCGTTAGTTCCTCTGAACTCTGTTGGTATTGATTGAGCTTTCTCTCTGTGCAAACTCCATGTTCATGAAAAACAACCACTGGAAAGAGTTGGGTGGATCCCTACAATGATATTGTTAAAGTGCACTAATTTAGATCTACTTAAACTCTAAGTCATCTCATTTAATTACATCTAATCTGATTCTTGTGTTTTTGATGGAATATTTTCCATTACTACAAATACTGCCTTCTGATGAGATGGAAATGTGCTCACCCGCAAACCATTCGAAATGAAGACGAGTTTGTGTCTTCATCAGATTTGTAGAAACATGTCTCTGCATCAGTAATAGAAGCTCTGCGAATGGGTGCCGTCAGAATGAGAGTCCAGACAGCTGATAGAAACATCTGAAAACATGTCCTGTTGTCCCTCACATCAAAATCCAGCCACACATACTGTACGTTCAGAGCTGTTTTGTCTTGTAAATGGTGCCAGCACAGACTACTGGATATCACGCCAGCGCTATATGTACTCTGTGTGTTTGTCTCCGTCATCAATTTATGTCTCCACCCACTTTGTCAGTTGTCATGGTATTTTATTCGTGTCTCCACCCCGTAACCTTGTTTTGATGTGTATTTAAGCTCCGGTTGTCTTCCGCTGGTCAATGTTTGGATGTATCCCGTTTTCTCCAGCCTTTTCCCGTGTTTCTGTGTTTCTTGTACTGGATTGACCGTTGCCGACCCACGCTACACTTATTGGACTCCTGTGCCTTTGATGTGCCTGTTTGCCGTGATCGACCCTGCCTGTCTGTACTGTGAGTTTTAATAAATGGATCCTGTACAATATGTGCAGATTTCTCTCCTGACACAGAACACTTTTTAACTGAAGGAAGCGTTATTATGGAACTCAATATTATGGAAATGATAATTCGTTTGATCTTTTGTCTTCTCCAGATATTAAATAATAGAATGGAGTGCTGTGGATTATTGTGTTGTTTTTATCAGACTCTCATTCTGACGGCACCCATTCACATATATTACTGAGACACTGATGCTGAATTGAAAAGGTCAAATCAAGGAATTTAAAATGTCACACTATGAAATTTGGAAGAACTCGAGTCTCCTTCCTTTCGTCTCTCCATGATGACTTTCATGCTCAAATGAGAATTTCTTGAGTGCTTTCAGAAATGATTTCTCTTATCGGCGTCAGTGGTCTGAACTTTGCTCTCAGTGTTATAGTGTTGATTTTAGCTGCCGGTGTTTGATAAGTGTCTGTGTGAGCAGAGAGCTCCTCTCAGGACCGTCCTGAAGCCAGAGTCAACCCAATCTAGCTTCTGTGGAGCTCAGACCATATCAGCAGCTTTCACTCGTCCATGCGTAGAGTCGACGAATCTGTCGTTCTCTGCTATCCACAGCTGCTATAGACAAACACAAGGATTTTGATGTAAGCATGCTTGTTTCCAATGAAATAGTGGGACACCAGACTGTAAGATCCACGGAATAGCCTACTTGATAATAAATCTTTGAAATGATTTTTGTATTTCACAGTATCTCATTCATTCATTCTCAAATCCATTGTCGATATGGACAGAAACAGCGGATGTATCTGATTATTTTATACGTCCCCCAAATTAAAGAAGTCTCTGAAGACATGCACTAATGATTACAGAAGTGTACCCCGCTGAGCTGGAACGCTAGAGAATAAATGTAGTTTAGTTTCAGAAAATGATGTTTTTGGATTGTGGTGGAAATTTTGAGATCTGAAAGTGTTTTCATATTACACTCAAGTCTTTGATGTTAAAAAATCAAGGGAAATTAGCCTCTTGTGATGTGAAGCCTTTACATTAACCAGAGTTCAGATTTCATCGATTTTTCTAATTCTAGCAACCTTCATAACTGAAGTCACAGACCAGAAAGACAAAAAAGCAGGAAACAAAAAGAAATACTCCTTACAGACGTATGAGGATCTACAGAAACAGCTGCAGAGAGATCACGATCACTGTCAGATCACACAATATACTACAGGTACAGCTCTCTGAATATCCTGATCACTCATAAGTGTGCATCGTTACGCCGCCTGTATGATATCAGTATTTCATTATCAATATTTTAAGTGTTGCATTTCAAGTCCTTTTGAAGCCATTCAATGTCTTTACGTCAAGAAGAGTGTAAAATACAAGGTTTTTATTATGCCTTTTCAAATATGATCTTTCATGCAGTGTCACGTAGCTGTACGTGAACATAATAGGGGCGCTTTAATTGCTGAAATTATCCCGCTCTGTTAACGCGCTCACTCTTCATTCAAAAGACACACTCGTCCTGGTGAATGACGCACAAGAGCCAATAGAAATGTACAACCAAGGCTGACGTAAGGATTCTCCTGGCGGTGTTTTTTGAGTCACGGCGGACGGAGAGATGCTGATCACCTTCTCTCACAAATCAATCCTTTTGTCTCAGAAGAACTGGAATATTAATCCTTTTTAATACATAATGGGCCGGTTTCCCGGTTAGGAATTAGATTAAGCCAGGACTAGACCTTTGCTAATTAAGGACATTTAAGAATTTTTAGAAACATGTCTTACAAAAATGCTTTATCTTTGAGCATTTTAACACCAAACAATGGCAATAATGTATTTTAAGATATCTCAGTGCAAGCCTTTTCCAGTTTAGACAGCTCATAACATTTATTTTAATCTAGGACTAGTCTTAAACCCTGTTCGGGAAACTGCCCCAATGTGTGTAGTTGTATCTGCCGGTTTATCTTGTGTTTTATTAACGGAGGGTAGGTTTAGGGGCAGGTGCTGGGTTACGTGCTCATAAATGTATAATATGCAATACATATGCAATAATGGCAACATCAT
This sequence comes from Enteromius fasciolatus, assembly GCA_032361145.1. Classification (NCBI taxonomy): domain Eukaryota; kingdom Metazoa; phylum Chordata; class Actinopteri; order Cypriniformes; family Cyprinidae; genus Enteromius; species Enteromius fasciolatus. Next base: position 1,012,397 of record JAUMHR010000069.1, read on the forward strand.
TACCAAATATATGAATCCAGATATCTGTGTATGGGTCACGGCTGATGTCTGTCACTGACTTACACTGGGATCTTTTCCGGTATCTTTTAATTTTTGCGTTGAGAGTCGGTGGCTATTACTCAGAATTTTGTGAGATCAGGATGTAAGTATCTATAAAGAAACTCTGATTAATGTTGAATGTGTTAGTTCACTATTAGCTCATTTACAAAGGAACAGTATTCTAACATGTTACCACATACAGGTCTTGAAGGATGTAAAGGTGAGTAAAATAATGACAGAAAAAAAAGAAATTGCAAATATGTTGAGGGTAATTAGTTTTAGATAATGCATAAGGACTGAGTTGAAGGCTGAATTATTTGCCTGAGTTGTTCATGAAAGTCCCAAAATGAATGGTGGCAGTGTTTTAAAATAACCTTCGAGAAAGTCCTGCAGTTATTGAATTAAACTCTTGATTGATTGATAAAAACAGGCAGTTTGACAGATCTCCAAATTATCAGAGGACTGAAATGTCAGTGGAGGTGTGAATGTGCATGACTCACCTGCTGTGGGTCCACCAGAGTAAACCTGACCTTTACCTTCAAAGACCCTGGAGTAAAAGCAGGATCCAGGGGTGCAGAGATCCACGCACCTACTATTTGTGCTAGTTTGCATTAAAGGGGATATCAGATAATATGAAATGTCTATAACATACTTTGGTTAAAATTTGGTAAATGGTAGGGTATACAGGGCTGTTTTAACTAATTTAGCCAAAGAAATTTTAAGAAAAGCATATTATAGACTTTTCATTAAGCCCCTATAGCAGGGGTCACCAAGTTTGGTCCTGGAGGGCCGGTGTCCTGCAGAGTTTAGCTCCAACCCTTATCAAACACACCTGAAGCTGCTAATTAAGGTCTAACTAGGTATACTTGAAACTTCCAGGCAGGTGTATTGAGGCAAGAGAGAATTAAACTCTGCACGACACCGGCCCTCCAGGATCAAGATTGATGACCCCTGCCCTAAAGAATCATACCAACTTGTGGAAAATTAACATCTGATGACTCCTTTAATGAGTGAGTCATTGAATCATTCACTCAACCGTTTTATTCAAAGGTGCAGATTCATTGAGGAGCTAAACAAATAGCTGCATTTATGACAAAGTGGTTTAATAATTCAGTTTACTAAAAATACTAAATTATTCAAAAATAAAACACCATGAATGCATGTATTTTTCAGATTTTCATTAGGTGGTGAAAGATGTCTCTATATAAAAGAGGGAAAATTAAGAGGGATTAATGATTGGAAAGGAAAGTTGTTTCAGAAGTGGCATAAGTATTAGTATTTTTATCATATAATATTCTAAAGTAAAATGTTCTTTACATTGTTCCAAATATTATGATGGCTGTGATCTGACTACAAAACTAAAAATAGAAAACATTCATTTTTTTACCAAGAAACACACAGAAATGTGTAATCATACAAACAGTGGAACATCCCAGTGCTGTTATACATAATATCAGCAGTCTGCTCAGAACAGCCAATCACGTGACAGGACCAGAGTGAGCTTTTATGTAATTCTGGTTACATAACATTTAAGAGCAGCTGATATTCTATGCATCAGGGCAGACTGTCCCGTGTCCAGCAGTGAAAGCAGGGCATGATGGCGTCTTCTGTGTTAATACTGAATGAAGTCTGACTCTGCAGTCTCTCTCTGTGTTTGTGTTCATTCACAAACTCCCTCCAGAGAGAACAACGGATAAAAACAACGGAAGCAGTCTGACAGACAGGGTTTGGAGTGACCTCAGTGAAATGCATGTTGTACTTCTTGTCTGACCAACACCACTATATGAAATCCTCTGAAACTGTTGAAAACCAGACTCCCTAAAACAGAAGCTGTCATCATTAGTTTTGAGTGAGGGACAGACAGATACTGAAGTCACTACAGGGGTGAGTTACTCCTCTAACTATTACACTGTTTCCACAAGGTTTTGGAGTATTTCTGTGGAATTTCCAAAGGTGTTAGTTTGGGTCGCGGGTGTTCTTCATATCAAACTCATCTAACCATGTCTTTATGTAGCTTGCTTTGTGCCCTGAGGCTCAGACATGTTACAAAGGCCTTCCTCGAGCTGATCCACACACAGTAGCTGCAGGCACAGCACAGTCTCCACCACAGTACAGATTTGTCGGCTGCACATCCACGATGCAAATCTCCCGTTCCTCCACATCCCAAAGGTGCTCTATTGGATTGAGATCTGGTGACTTTGGAGGCCATTTGAGTACAGTGAACAAGAAACCAGTCTGAGATTATTTGAGCTTTACCACATGGTCCATTGTCCTGCTGGAAGTAGCCATCAGAAGATGGGTACACTGTGGTCATAAAGGGATGGACATGGTCAGCAACAATACTCAG
>JAUMHR010000069.1:1014882-1025620 GCA_032361145.1 Enteromius fasciolatus
GTGTGTGTGTGTGTGTGTGTGTGTGTGCACTTGGATGGGTTAAATGCAGAGCACAAATTCCAAGTATGGGAAACCATAAATGGCCACGTCACGTCCTTTTTCATTTTGTATTAAAGGCGTATGCCACTTGAAATTGAAATTGAATTGCTGCATTTTTAAGGTTTTCTGATCCTGAGACTATTTTCTGCAGTTCTCCAGCTGTGGTCCTTGGAGAGTCTTATCAGAATGGTGAATATGAATGGGAATATACTTCAGAGATGTTTTACTCATGAGAATTTTTAGGGATGTCAACAATTGTGTCCGACGTGTATTTGAGAAAAACCTTCATTTCATCATATTTGCCCAGGCTGATGCCTGTCTGACGGATGATTTGACTAATGCAGTGTGTTCTGGTACGTGAGGAGCACACACTGCTGTATTATGGCTCTGCTGCTTTTATTCCCGTCTATACAGCCCCATTTACAGCGCAGGGATTGTGTGTGACTGCTGTAACCCAGTCATCTGAGCAAGAGCTTTCACGCCTTTACGGAGAACAGAATCGGCCTCAGTGCTGCTCTTTCCCAGCATGCTGTGCTCCTCTGTGTGGCGTCTGCTCTGACAGATAATGGTGTGCTGATATTATGCATTCACATCTCAGCCCCGGGGACAGAAGAGGCTCAGCCTGAGCGTCAAGGTTAGGAGAGCATCAGGAGAAGCGAGTGTGACTGACAGACTCAAGGACACCAGCAGTGCTTTCATACCAGACAGTAGACCATTCTGCTAGTGCTAGTGAAACTCAGACCGGTGAAGGACATGATGAGTGTTCCAGAGCGCAGGAGCGCGGTTCTGGAAGTAAGAACGTCGTCTACTTGTTAATTGGGTTAATTGATTATATGTGCTTGTTAAATGGTCTTAGGTAAAACAAAAAGGTAAAAAAAAAATTCTTAGAACTGTATGATTTTGACATTTTCTTATAATTGTGAATTTATAGGTCAGACTTTTTTAAATTCTGAAATAAAAAATAATTTGTATTCATTGGCATAAATTAGCTTTCCTTCACTAAACTTGTTTTAGGTATCTTGCACTTTTGCTTTTTGTCTGATTTTCAAGCACTGTTACTGATGTTTGGCAGACTGGCTGTGTTTGAGCATGTAGTGACCTGAGCCTGGTTTGTTTAGTTGAGGTCAGTTTAGTGTCTAGTTCTGGTTTGATAGCTGGCAGAATAGCACACATGTACAATAATGATTAACAGGAGCTGGAGAACTGAACTCAGGGCAAGGAGCCTTTCATCATCACTCTTTTATTCATCTCTCTCTCTCTCTCTCTGGGGTTTCTTGCTTGATGACAGCAGCACATTTGATCTGTAGTGTGGATGATGTGAGGAGTGTGTACTACTCCATCTGCTTCATGAGGTCAGCAGGAGATCCCATGAGACACATCGGCCTGCTTCAGCACCCAAATCCTGTCAGCATCAAATCAACTCAGATCTTATTGTGAGCGCTTCTTCAGTCCACGTCAGTCGATTCTGCTTTCCTCCTGAAAATACGTCCTGGTCAAAAAAAGCGTTTAAATCTCTTATTATGCTATATTATCACCAAATCTTACATTTAGTCTTGTTGAACCGAGGAACATGAGCTCAGATCAGTGAGAAACAAACCAGCTCCGTAAACAAAGACAAAACCTGTGCTAACGGAAAGATCCAACTCAGAAACCCAGATCTGACCACACTATAGCATACAGGCTATTTTTAAAAGATCAGTCATGTTTGACCAAGGACATTACAAATGTAAATAACGTGGAACACAAGTATTATCCAGTTTTCTGGGTGAAGTTATAGACAGTAGCTTTTACTCCAATGTTTAGTTTATATATATATATATATATATGTTCAGTCAAAGGTCTGTAATTTGAGTCAAAGGTCATATCTGGGCTGGTAGTGTAAATAGCCATCAGAGACCGGCTCACACAGCAACAGATGTGACAGATACTCTCTGCCCAGAGCCAGCTCCAGCTATTTTAAACACTCTACACACAACATTCAATACTCTTCAGCGGGAGTCAGGTCAGATATGTGCTTTTATTGATCTGGCATTCGCTTGATCACGAACAGTACAAGATGAACAATCTGTCATGTGATTTTTCTCATATTTCTCCGTACAGTATTAGTTTATGATGTCTGAACAACACTAAACACACCAGCTCTACTTCAGCTCTTCACGTGAGAAAAATAATTTTAAACAAATCAATGCAAAAAACAAACCTGGCGTGACACATCAACGCTTTCATGAGATCTCAGTGAATAAGAATTCAGTCTTTTTCTCTTTCAAAGCATCATCTGAAGATGCAGCAGTAGAATGTAATGAAATTGCATGTTAATTGGATTTAGAATAAGGCATTAATATGGGTTTCACTTTATTTTGACGGTCCCATTAACACATTCTGTTGACGTTACGCATACATATAGCTCATATTCTATTAATGTGCATGCTAATAAGCCACTAATAGGTGTAACCATAAAATAAAGCGTTACCATACTGAGTATAATAAGAACATGTGCTGCATATGAACTATCCATACGAAGTACATGTAAAATATAGTGTCACCCCAGTATAATATTATTACTGTAAGTAACTACAGTTTTTGACAACAGGCTCGAGTGACATGGATGACTGTTGTGATGCTGTTTCTGTCCCTCTGTGGATCTGGACAGTCATTATCACTAGAAACCCCAGTGTGAAGATCTTTCTTTGTGTCTCCCTGCTGAAAATAACAGCATGTGAGTAAATAAAGACATCATGAGCTGTCATGTGCGGGTCATGTTGACGTCTCTGTAAACTGTAGTCAGAAGTTATAATGTCTGGAGAGTGTTTGTGAAGCAGTGAGACTCTTTCATCACCTGCCGTATGACACTAACCCTTCATTAAACACTAATGTCAGCCGTTACGGATGAAGGAAACATCTCACACACGCTCTCAGCTTGATGTACACTTGATGAACATCTGAAGATGCTCCATATATACTTCATCTTCCAGAAACACACCTGTGATTATTAAAGTATGTGCGTTTGTGACAGATCACACTAAACGTACAGGACATTACAGTAAAATACACGGTTTAATACAGGGTACTCAGTGACTCTCTGACTGAGCTGTGTGTCTCTGAGCTTCATGTTAGAGACGTGTTACAAGTTTCTCTGAATCAGTCTGTGAGTTTGTTTCTGGTCACGGCCAACTGAATCCGCCAGCACATATGCACCAACTCACAGCAATATTCTTATTCACTGTGAAAATTGTGCCCTTTGTCATTTCTTTTTATTTTATCCACAAACTCATGAATTAGTCAGTAGTGTGCATTTTCTGTCTCTTAATGTGAGATTGTTGTTTTGCAGTAACTAGTGTGACTGATGAGAGTGTAATGGTGCAGTGTGGGAAGGAGCACACGAAGATAACAATCACCAGTCCTTAATGATCCACAGTGAGGTCATTCACAACACTGTCACACACGTCTGTATCAGCAGAGTAGACCGGACAAAGAATGGAAGTTATAATGATGACAATAATTCAGTTATTATTCTGATGTTTGTAATCAGACTCTCATTCTGACGGCACCCATTCACTGCAGAGCATCGTTTGTGATGAGATGTTGATCTGCAGTTCCCTCCATCGCAGACAGACAGGAATCTCCGCACATGAGAGAGCTTAAAGGACGCGGAGCAGCACTTGACATTTCAACCGTATCGAAAAAGGTGAAGTAAAGATTAGATGTGTTCTTGTGCGAGACGTCCTTGACTCCAGCAGTCCGCAGGTCGTCTTAAACTCAATACAGCGTTAACCTTTTAGCAGCATCATAAAACATCACCAGACCCACACACTTTCATCTCCCTGCAGCCGTGTGACGTCACTGCCTGGAAAGTGTGGTCAGACTGGAGCCGGACGTCACAGATCACAGCGGCGTCCCTCACACCTTCACGCTCGTCTCCTGTTTCCAGGGAAACCCAGCAGTGTGATGACACATGTATTTCTCGAGCAGGGTTGCCTGGTTACCGTATCATCTGTGATGACTAACAGCGCTCAGACTCCAGCAGATGCTTCTCTCTGTCTGACTAACACCACATAAGAAGATGGGAGTGGTGTTTGAGATCAGTAGCGCTGGGGTTCTGATGAGCTTCACTTCCTGTCGTGTGCACTGGCGTTTAGGGCTCACTGCGCTTTTTTACTTTAGTCTCTTCTGTCACACATGCTGCTTTTAATTGATCAAAGACACTATTTTCTATGTGAATAACTGTAATTGATTGATTTAGCATCATTACTCCAGTCTTGAGTGTGGTTTTCCTGCAATGCTCGCTGGGTGAGACGAGTTTGTTGTGTTGGAGGCATGAACAGCATCTCTGTAGATTCACATTCAGGAGCAGCAGGCTGAACACGAACAGCACCTGAGACCTGATCTAGTTAGATCCTGGCAGCCAGTAAATCCACCTGCTGTCTCAGACGCACAGAGAGCACAGCTACAGGAGTTACCGTCAGCAGTGCTTCTCACTAGAACATCAAGAAATGTAGGGCAGGACTCGATTTTGAAGTGACTAGATGAAGTGCATTATGCTGAAAACAAGTAAAATGATTCATTATTATTATTATTATTAAGAGTGTTATACAAAATGCACTCGGTTTTTCCCGTGGAAACGAGTCTAACTATGTGAAGTAATTTTCTTATTTAGTAATAGTATGCTAATTGCTGTGATCTGATTTCTGCATCGCTGTCCTGATCAGAGAAGAGATGTGCTTGTGAGGAGAGCTAGTGTTTATGATTAAAGTTAATGAGGGCACATGAATAAAACAAAATACTAATGTGCATGGATACATTATTTATAATAAATTCTGCAATAAAACTGATTATTTTAATTCCCCTGTGACTTCTAGACCCTGTAGTACTTCTGCACCCATTTGAAAAAATAAAATCAATATATTTTAAAATATATAAAAAACATCTGCAGCAGAGAGACTGGCGTGGTAATGTACAACAGATGTTAAAGGGACAGTTCACCCAAAAACGGCATTCTGTCACTAATCACTCTCCCTCATGTCCTTCCAAACCCATAAGACCTTCGTTCATTCATTCATACATGTATTTTTATACATGTATCTGTTACACAGATACTTACCCTTCAGTACAGTCTTCACACACTATTGTACGTAGCTCAAGTCTGTGTACTGGAGTGTATAACTATGTTGTATAAAGTCTGTAACACATCTGTGACAATCTTTTGGTTACACAGGGAGTATCTGTGTAACAGACTCGGTGTGTGACGTGAGTAACAGTCTGTTACATCTACATCATTATCACTGCTCCACACCGTAGTTACATGATGAGCTCATTTTCTTCTAAGTACAAAGGCTATTACTAAGTACTTACTAAATAATTACTCTGTATTATGACACCTTAAAATAAAGTGTTACCAAATTTATATATAGACAGAGAGAGAGAGAGAGAGAGAGAGAGAGGGAGAAAGTTTTATTGTATTTCTTCATTTATTGCATGTACTTCTTTATCTGCAGAGGTCTGTTCCACTTTACTCTCCTCTCAAAGTCCCCTCTAGGAAGGCGTTCTCTTGCGGAAGCATGCAGGTCACCCTGTGCTCGTCTCGTCAGAGTCAGTGAACACATCAGAAGGGCACAAGCTTCAGTTCCCCTTCTGTCGGTTTGTCTTCTCAATGTCACTGAGGTGGAGAAGCTGGAGGAAGAGTCGCGTCTTCTGCTGTAATATCTGACTGTCAGTAATGAGCTTGTAGTGATTTCATGCTGATAGCGTCTTCAGTCGAGCTGAACACAGTTGTCAGAGAGCACCTGCGCAGGTGTAGAAGATCGCATCTCAACACTGTACAGCACGTTCAGCATGCACACGTTCTCTACACACACTGGCAACAGGAGATGGAGAGCGACTGTGAGTGGTGCTGGGATTGTTTCAGTGACTTGCAGGGCCATGAACAGGACCTAATGCCATAGAGAAAACAGAAAATCACCTGCAGATTAAAACTACTGTAAACCACTGCAATTACTGACAAGATGATAAAAAAGCACACTCTTCTGAAAGTGTGGATTTATCACCTTTTGTGGTTCAGTTTGTTCTGACAAATGAATTAGTTCATTTCTAATGAATTTTTAAACAGAAATGGTTTATATTCTGTGTGAAGTGGCTTTGGGGTTGAGTTAAGGGATCTAAAATGTATTTATAAAATGGCCAAAGGGCAGCGGTTCAAGTATCTCTATGACATACATGATTCATTTATGTTACATTACTGTAGCTGTAAATAAAGTTTATTTTAGTAGCTGCTTTACATGTTATAGGTTTCAGCAACTATCCGAACATACGGTAATGTATATTGTGTTCCTGTAAATGTTACTTATACCTATCTATAGACAAACCAGACTGGAATAAACTACATGTGCTCTCAAACCCAAGGTCATTGCACGGCACAGACTGGAATCTATAAAAAACATCATTACAAACAAGTATGGAAGACGGCAAATAATGAATACAGTGAAAAGAGCCAGAGGACACAGATACGTCAATAACCCTGAGCAAACAACTGAGATCCGAATGTAGGGAGAGATGACATTTCACAGAGAGAGTTCCACCGAAAGCCCTGCCACTCACAAAAGACAATATGAACTTGGAAAACATTAATAAATTGGATCCATAGGACCTAAGAAGCCGAGCAGGAGCACTGGGGTGAATCAAATCGGCCAAATACTGTGGTGCAAAACCATGCAGGGCTTTAAAACTGGTGAGGAGAATTTTAAAATGTATGTGAGGAGCCGCAGGCAGCGTGTGGTTTCTGGAGGGCGAGAGAGATGTGTGTGTTTGGACACGGCCAGATTGTACTCTCTGAAGCAATTTAGAAGAAAGACCCGTTTCAGTAATCCAAACTTGAGATGAGTGACAGATTCACCACTGCTCCCACGACATGAACAGAAGTGGAGAGCTTTAACAAAGCATAGATAAAAAAGTAACGTCAAACAAGGCACTTGAGCTCTGTACTTACAGCTTCAGCTTGTCCAGGCTTGAGTCATCCTCATGTTAATGTCATGGATACAGGGGGAAGAAATTTGACATATAGTTTGCAAAAAAGAAGTGGTCCTAAAACAGAGCCTTGGGGAACGCCACAAGATGGAAGGTGATTTCCAAAAGACACAACACTGTCTGCTGCTCAGGTATAGGGAAGCACATCTTCATTAAAAGATGATCTATTGTCTCTAGAGTCAGGAAGCTTGAGCAGTTCATTGATTATGTCTCTGCTATGAAGAGCACACAAACTAAAGTATGAAAATAACATGGTATGAATTATAAATAATGTAAAAACAAAGGCTGCACCCCAAATATATTGTGATATTCTCAGATTTGGTGTTATTAATTAAAGGCAGTGCCAAAAGTACTCAAGTTCCCATACTTAAGTACAATTACAGATAAAACACCAATAAGTTACTTTAGTAAAATTGAATTCAATATTTTTTTTAAATTGACCATATTATATTTTATATATATATTTTTTCTTTTTAATGCAGTGTGTAATGTTTTATGAAGTTTATCATGAATAATACACATGAATAATAGCTCCCTACGGTCTGTGAGGACATGCCATGACTCCATCACCTGCTGTAGCTCGTGTGTGTGGATGTTAAGATGCTGCCAAGGTGAATTTGCTTCATTTTCACTTCCAGAGGATGAGGCTGTAAGGAATCTGTTCAAATTCATCTTTACTACAATACCTCAGCAGCATAATTATAACCTTTTGCTGTGTTCCCATCATTTCACTGATCTCTGCGGGTTCATCGTGGGATACATAAACTGGTTGTCCTTGACAGATTGGTCAGTGCCCAGTTTGTTTGGACCAGCTTCCTCGTCTGATTGCATACTGTTTCAGGTTTTATTTCTGAATGAATCTGTGTATGTGCTTATTTCATCAAACTGTGCTTGCGTGTGGAGCCTGCTCAAATCACAAATGCAGCTTTAACATGCAAAAACATCTCTGTACATCATTGTGAAAGATGCCCATCAACCTCAAGATCAGTGCCAATGCTTTTGCTACACAAAAAAGTCCTACAAATATATATATATATATATATAAATTAATGTGACAGCCACAAAAAAATAATATAACAAAAAGCCAGAACCTTGAAAAAAATATTATATTTATTTCTGAGAATGCAACTTTGTGTGTGTGTGTGTGTTTTGCTTGTTATGACCAAATGTCTCCACAAGGATAGTAAAACCTGACATTTTGACTTTATGAGGACACAAGGGAAATAAATAATTAAAATGCTAAATTAAGTTTATCTTAGGATGTAAAATGCATAAAGGTTTGTTTGAATGGTAGGTTTAGGGTCGTGTAGGACCATAAAAAATGTTAGGTCAGGATAAAAATAAAAGAAGTCCTCATAAATATAGCAAAACAAACGTGTGTGTGTGTGTGTGTGTGTGTGTGTGTGTTTGCTGAGTATTTACTTCATGAAAAGTAGTGAATTAAGTATGTTCCAACAAATTTAAATACTCAAGAAAGTACAAATTTGCCCAAAATATGATAGCTCATATACATATACAGTACAACACTGTTAAAAGGGGGCAATCATAAAATGATTAAATCAAGTGGTGCAGCAAGTTATGTTTGCATAATTAACCAATTTATTCGGGACAGATGGATCTCGGCCTCTAGATCTCTGGATTCATCCTCACATAGTTACCTGTTTGAGATGAGATGATGGGGCGTTCATCATCAAGATGTCGTCAGTCACATTTGGATTGAGTGGCTTGGCTGTTTTTAACATTGCACGTGTCTTTATCTGACAGCAGTCTGAAGTGTTGGAGTCTCTGCTAATGACCCCATGAACTGATTTGTTGGAAAAGGGAAACATACACCATGTGCCGTGCCAGGGATGGAATCCACTGCAGTAGATTCCTGAAAGTGCCCAAAATAGCCACTGCTCAACACGGACACAAAGATCACGTGACTTTAGATAGAGTCGTGTTTAAATCTAGTGAGTCAATAGCAAACAAAAGCAGTGATGTGCATAACTCTGAGTTATGGTGCAGAAACGAAGCGACGTCGCCGGGCAGTGGATGTGCTATTCCTGTCTCTGTCTGGGCTGTGTTTGGGAGGGTCAGTGAGTGCAGTGGGCAGCGGTTCCTGTGACGTCTTTCCTCTCGTGCCCACAGTGACTGCTGTGAAAAACACTGGGGAGCCACCCAAGGCTGCAGGCCGTCAAACTTAAAACATATCAGCAGAGACTCAGAAGTCCTGCCTCATCCTGGAGGGAGAAACAGAGATTGAGAGAGAGACGGGCTGTGTCTCATACTCTACTGTGCTGACTACATGAGCAACTGACTACATAAAACAGTCCTTATCAAAATGGAACCTACACGATACAAACATGTAGACCTTTTACACCGCTACTCATCTTTCTGTTAAACTACATAAAAACACTATGTGTGCATTTAGATCATGTGCACAACAATTTCCTTTCACATGCTAAAAACTAAAGTTACTAAGTACTGTAAGCAATTAATGCATTTCCCTTCAAAGGGAACATCCACATGCTCAGCTTGATTAAGGTGACCTTGTCGAGCGCTCTTATTTTCACTGCTTCTGCAGACAGAAGATTAAAGTCCTGATGTAAGGCAAGTATAGCAACAGAAATGTATTGATGTACTGTATTGTGACGTACATCTGACTGAAATGGATTTTCAAAAAGAAAAGTGTAGGGTTCAGAGGGTTCAGTCCGTCAGCTGATGACTCACAGAGAGCTGCAGGTCTGAATGCAAGCCTGACGCTGGATGTGAGAAAGTTTAAGCAGGGTTTAAACAGACTAAATGACTGGAGGGGTCCAGCATACATCACCAGAGAACAGACTGCAAGCAGTATCAAACAAGGCAGAAATGCATGGATGAATCGTTCATGATAACATGCATTTTGAAAGTGTATATGATCAATTTCCATTCAAGCTGATTTTAAGATCTCATATATATTATGTGAGTGCATCATTTGCATATTAACACTACTGGTGCATTGCTCTAGTATGATTTGCAAAGGTCCAGTAGAGGCTGATGAGGCATGGTTTTCAGGAATATTTATATTTTCACAGTAGAAGTGCTGTTACGCTTAATATTGCCACAGACATGCATGCCGATATTTAATACTACAGTAAAGCTCTATAAACAGGTCATTAACATAGAATAATGTGCATTTCAGCAAAAGTGGTTTGTTTCTGTAAATGAAGCTGAATCAGAAAACAAGACTGAGAACTGGATCTGCATGCACTGACAAATCATTATAGAAACAGTTTTCTCTCAGAAGCTAGTATGAATTTAACACTCATTTTGAAGTATGAAGAGTAAAATTGTATTTTCTTGTGGGACATACTGTTTGAAAATCTTCAGTGTATGAGCAGATGATGACCTTTCAGATGTGAATTCACTCTCCATGTGTCTCAGTCCAGCAGAAGAGCTGAAACCTCCTCTCATTGGCCATGGCTGGACATGAATAATGACCAAGTAATGACCCATATAAGACACATGACTACCTAAGAGGGGAGCGTTTTTGGGCGTTAGGCGAATTTTTGGAGTGGCAACATAGGAATTGACAAAATAAGGGGATAATTTAGCATTTCTGGATAATGTGAACCACGCGTTTTATTGGTGTTCAGTGCTTTTGGGGTTATATTCAGACGGCGTGTCGACAGCTCCGCTGCGTTATTGCGCTCCCTCACTC
>JAUMHR010000069.1:1041633-1052719 GCA_032361145.1 Enteromius fasciolatus
TGTTGATGGGGCGTGGGCAGGTCGCCGCATAGAAATATATGAGATTCTACAAATACGTGGCTAATACGCCAAACCTTAAAACAGAAATTGCCTCAGTCTCATCTGTGTTGGCCAGCATATCTCACCATCAACAGATATGAACACACATTTCAATGCATTTCTGGATAACAGAAGAACAAAAAAGAAAAAAAAACACTTTTTGTATGTTAGAATCTAACTTGAACGTCAGCAGAGAAGACATAATGTGAAAAATAAAAGAAAGTTTATTTATTTTAAGTTCAGAGTGAATATTCTGACTGTTTTTGATGAACGTTTTGTACACATGAGAGTAAAGAGCTCTGATGCAAGCGGACCTAAAGAGGTCATGTGATGTTGCTAAAAGAGCTTTATTTTGTGTATTTGGTGTAAAGTGTTTATGTTTTTTTTGACACATGCTGTCCTTTATTGTTTCTCCTCTAAGCCCCTAAGAAGGGACTCGTGGACACACCAAGGACAAACAAAGAAGGACCTGGAGATGAAACGAATCAAATGTAATATGGATGGTCAGATTTTATGTGTCCAGGAGGACAAAATTCAGGAGGATTCGGTGGAATAACACTTCTTTGGTCTCTTCATGGGCATCAGATGACAGGCTTTGGAGAAGCTCAGCCACAAACAGCTCTCTGATGAACCCCACCTGGAAGCGATATGGAGGTGTTGCAGTCGGGATATCCTTGAATGAAGCACTGAACTTCCTGAGCCATGCAGGGACACAGGTGCGAGAAGGTTTAATGTTTGTCCCGAGCCCAGAAGGATGGTACAAGGGTATATCACCCAGGGCCCAGTGTAACTATCAGACAGAGCACGATGCGAGGACATTGAGCTTCTGCTAATTCTTGTCTATACACTAGGTGGCGCTGACCAACATGGCTTTTTACCTCAGATATGTCTCCTGTATATGGATTTAACATCGTCCACTGCTCAAAATACTGCATTAAATTACAATAAATGAGTAAATACAAGAATCTTAAATATAAATAAAGCTAAAATTAGCATCAAACTACATTCAAAGCGTATGCAATTATTGTTTCAGAAGATCTGGAGAGCGAACACACTGCTCTCTAATCACAAACTTCAGGGGAGAATTATTAGAAATGAAGAACATGTGGAAATAAATCTGATCTCAGATTCCAACGATAAGAAGAACTTGTCGTCCACTTTCTTCTCTCTCGTAATCGCTCAGAGTACTCCTCTTTAGTGTTTGTTTGCACTGCTTTTCAAAACGGCGCACCCACAGTCGCATGACCTTAGCTCAAATCTGATTGGACTTTAGCATCGCAGAGCAATGGGGAATAAAATACACGCTTGCTGCTTTTTTGCGTCTCAAGCGATCACACATGGTGTGCAGAGCCATAGACTTTACTGTTTCATAGCACTGGTGCTTTCCCTTGCCTCTGAGATAACACCTGGAGAGAATGCTTCATGATGAAGGGTATAAAGAATAAGAGTACTTGTAAAGGCCTTCATCAGATGAGGCGAATGCTTGTGTGCTCCAGAACAGAGACTTCAGCAACTGTGATTAAGTGCTAATAAACAAGCGGTAGTTTGTGGAGTCAAGAAACCTCTGGAGATCCATGATGGTGGAAGCTACTGTCCAGGATTGAACCGCTTGGACCTTCTTCTGGTCTATCTGTACTCCCTTGGGCCTGATGTTGTATCCAGAGAAACCAGATTGCTAACCAACCGAACTGACATCACTAACCTGAGCAGTACCTATACCAATATCCCGGTGAGGTTATACAACTCCTGTTTGGTGAACACTGCTGCTCTTGAACGTAATTCTAGGGCAGCGAGAAGCAGAGTCAACAGTGCGTCTGTATTCATAATCTTGACTGAAACATAGATCCCTGAAGTTTCACAGTCCTAAAGCTTCTTCTGTGTTTTAAAGACATTCAGAACTCTTTCAGAAGGAGTGTAATAGCGCCTCCTACCGTATAATAACAAAAGCACTGAAATGTCAGTCAATGGCGGGTAAAGGGTTACACAAACGGTAACACAGGATCAGTGTGGAACTGCATCAAAACATAGGATTCACATTTCTTTCCAAATATTGATTTATTTATTATGTGGGACAGTATAGAGCAGACAGGAAGGACTCAGATTCCCTCGTTTATCAGTGACTCGACTGATGAGTGTCTGGTAGAAGTGTTGGATCACTCACCAAAACAAGCTTTATTCCAAATATGCATTTATTGAGTAAACACAAATCAAGCTTTTACTATAAAAATTCATTCTTGTTACAAAGTCTTGATATGATATAAATAACAGTTAGACTGATGTGAATTCATATGGCTGTGTCGCGAGCCTGAATCACACTGCAGGTGTGTGTTTTCAGCGCCGGACGGACACACTGCTCCTGACCGATGAGTTGGCTGCTTTTTCCCGCTCCATAGCGAACTCCATTTCGATTTTAGCCTGGATCTTCTCCCAGTCCACTTCCACCTGAACAGAAACATTGAGAAACTGTAAAATACATCAGAAACAATAAAAGCCCTATTCCATCCAGCACAGCCGTTTAAACAGTGTCTTACTCCCTCAGAATACTGCAGGAATCTCTTGTTGGTTTCCTGCTTTCCAAAGTCCTGCAGGAACTTCTGTCTGTGAGCGAGCACCGTGTCCACGTGAGTTTTGTACTTCACCGCCAGCTCCAGAGCCCTGCGGAGAGACAGAGCTGAGCAGCAGACACAGGAGAGTGTGCAGAGGACCGGCTCAGCTACAAAACTAAAACCCGTGACTAAAACCAAGAGGAGACGACAATAAGGTAGATAAATGAAAACCAGGACTATGTCATTTCGTTGACAGAAAAAGAAAATGTATTTGAAAAACACTTTTTATTTTCCTCAGGAAAGGAGAGAAATGGGTGTGATTGTTCGGAGCGGAGCAGTGTATGCCGGCTGATCCGGGGTTAAAGCGGCGTTAGAACGAGGATAACCTGGGGTCGAGAACAGTGTAAGACCAAAAACATACTGCTGTATGGTTAATTAATAACAATGAAATGTTTTCACTGACTAAAACTGGACTAAAATACTTCCGGTTTACTTTGACTGAAGCTAAAATAAACTGTTGAGACTTCCAATAACTGAAAGGACTAAAGGACAATAACACAGGACTAAGATTAAAGGCCTAGGACAATAACCATCATTTTCAGAACAATGTTTTTCCAGCTGATGAACGATACGAACAATCAGCCAATCAGAATCCATTCTGCTGTAACGAGCTTTAGAATTGAAAGCACAAGCGCTCAGAATAAACAGATGTGGTTGGCTGGTGTGGTTATGGTCGACGGCTCGCACCTGTCCCAGTTGTAGAGGTTGATGTGAATCTGGATGGCGTGGTAATTGAGGTTGGCCTGCAGTAGCGTGGCCTCGGCCTCCTGCACGTGTCCGCTGAAGAGCAGCATGTGAGCCAGACTCGAGTCTCTCGACGGCAGCTCCTTGATGAAGTTGATGTACTGCACCTTGTCAATCTAGCAGAGATGGAGACTGGGGTTAAAGAGACGGAGAGGAGACTGATGTGAGACACGGTCCGAGCAGATTCACCTCTCCTATAGCTGCATACGCCGCTTCCGCTGTGCTCAGCTCCCTATTGGCCATCGCCAGAGCGGCCAGACACGACCAGAGCGTCTGATCCTGTAAGACAGCACATCTCAGAACCATACTGACACGATTTCTGTTTATGTTCTCTGTGTTCCTTTGTGAATAAAATATTGGCTCATGTGATTTTAAAGTCTTTTAGTTTTTATTTTATTCAAATGTAAAGAAATGGAGTTGTTTGATTACAGCACAGTGTGTGTTATTTGTTATAAGTTTCAAGTCTCATTTATTTATATAGCCCTTTACGCTACTGCATAGGCCAAAGAACTGAACATCCAAGAGATTATAAAATAAAATAAAATAAAAAACATGACATAAAATGACAAAGTCCAGAATTAGAAGCGACAGAATAAAGATGTGTTTTGACACGAGATTTAAAAACCTCAACTGAGGATGCAGATCTGACATCAGGGGAGCGTACTCCAGTCTAGGACCAACACCTGAAAAAGCTCGATCCCCTTCTGTTTTTAGGCGAGTTCTCGGTACAAACAACTGGAAACAATTGGAATACCTTTGTGCTCTAAAAGAGTTCATACGCACCACGTGCTTAATATACTCCGGGGCCAACTCACAGCTTTATAAACGTACAACGACACCAGTTCTGAGTTCGCTGTTTCACAGGAAGCCAATGAAGTCGTTCTAAAACCGGAGTTATGTGCTTCCTTTTCTTGACCCCAGTAAGGAGCCTCGCGGCAGCATTTTGTACCATCTGCAGCTTTGAAGTAAGAGACTGACTGATACCTACATAAAGAGCATTACAATAGTCCAAACCAGAAGAGATGAATACATGAATCTTTTTCTAAGTCAGGAACAGACAGAAAAGACTAAGAATATATTTAAAACCTTTCGCAACATTCTGTAGATGGTGGTACTGACAGTGTGAGAGTTCAAAAACCTATTCATAGACTGAAACAAGGTTTTAGGTGAATTTGAGTGCTGCGATATAATTTTTGAAGAGAAGGCTGATTTAGCATCCTTCACAGCCTTTTCCCAGACCGGTTCAGCTCGCCTACACCGCTGTCTCAGCGTGCGTGTATTTAACCAGGGCTGGAGCTTGACTTTACTAGACCTGATCTTGTAGATCTTGAGTCTAATATTTCAGAACATGCTGAATTAAAAGCAAAAAGTAATTCATCAGGGCCAGCCTTAGTAGATGCAGACTCCATCCAGGATACATCAGAAAGAGAGCCTGCGTCGTAGACCGAGTGATAATACGGGAGCGCTAACCTGAAGGCCGACGCTCCACCCGTTCAAATTGCATATTTAAATGAAAAGTGACAGGCATATGATCCGAAGTGCAGGCATCCATTACGACAACATCACAGACAGATAGACCTACGGAGAAAACTAGGTCCAATGTATGTCCTTTCTCATGAGTGGGACCTAGTACATGTTGTGTGAAATTAAATGAGTCCATTAGGTCTAAGAAAACCTTTACCACGGGCTTCCCAGCGCAGCATATATGAATATTAAAATCCCCAACAAGTAAAATATAATCAGACAATAATAACACGGTGGATAAAAACTCTTGAATGAAGAGAGTACTTTTGGGGTCGATAAACAATTGTGAAGAGCTGAACCTCAAAACTGGAGTAACATGGGGTCGATAAGCGCTGGCATTTATACTGCTGCTTACTAACAGAAGCTAGACCCCCACCACGACCCATTCGTCTCGGGGTGTTAGTCAAAATATAGCCTTTGCTGTATGGTATATATTCATGCTGCTGCTAGTAGTTAGACAGTACCGTTTTATTCCCCCTAAACATACCGCACGCCGAACTGAACCGAGACTCTCAAACCGTGATACACAGTAATCTGAATGTGTTACACCCCTAATATTCACATAAACAAATATCTAATTAAAATAGTACGGTTATTTCACAATATAACTATTTTTAATTCAATAAATGCAGCCAAAGAGAAGCAGGTCAGAGACTAGAATCACTGGTAAACTGCTAGTGTACGTGTGATCTGTGCTCTAATATAAATTATGAAATAATATTAATTTCTGTACGTATACAACTGTAACATCAAGTTACATAAAGTACCATGAATGTATTATAAACAAACATTTATTGAGCTGACAGACGGATATTTTCAGAATGGTGTGGCTGTTGTGTCCCTCCTGCGCTGCCCTCTACTGGTGTCACAGGACGAGGACGAGGACGAGACGAACAACAGCTACAGAGAGACCGGAGGAGAAATCCCAACCTCACACCTGACCTGAATAACTACCCTGTTAAAACAGCATATGCTCGTTAGCGATGTTTTGAAGTGTGGCTGCTGTTTTGAGCTGGTTCTAAGCAACTAGCTTCTGCTCAGGACCAGCACTTAACCAGCTTAACCTAGCAGCGACGCTTCAACACATACCTAACGAGAATATGCTGCATTTCTCAACAGGGCAGAGTTTTTTCTTAGTCAGCATGATCACACAACCTAAACGGTTTTATAGTATTTTGGTTTTGTTGACCGTTTATTTAAAGTATAATGTCTAATTTCCTCCTTTTGATTTTATCTTTAAACAAACTTTGGATTTCAGCTGAAATGTTGAAGTGTCTGGTGTTTTCTGTCTTCAGTGTAATTATTTGAGTACGGGATCAGCTTTCTGAAATGTTCTTAGTTCATCTGGCTGTGTGTGTGTTTGGTCAGATATGATGCTGGTCGGTGTGTGTGTGTGCTGCACTGACCTTGGCGAAGCGGCAGATGCGGAGCGCGTCCTCCCAGCGGCCGCTGCCGGTGTACTCGTGCAGTAAGCTGGGGTACGGAGACACGGCGGTGCACACCAGAGAGCCGTCCACCCGTCTGACCGTCACCTGAGTGCCCTCATAGCTCACCATCTGAGGAGGACGACTGAACTCACTGCAGGACACATGACCACAGACGTCACCCATCACTCTTACAGGCAGAGACCATCCTAGCAGACTTTAGAGTGCCCCAGTTAGTCCGGTTACCTGCTGTCTTTAGTGAAGATGGTTTTGGGCAGCAGGTCTTTGTCCACAAACACCACACTAGGGTAATACCACACTGTGAAGCGGCTGTCCTGGATTCCACACAGGATGTTAGCCAAGTCGTTCCAGGCCATAGTGTCCACCATCGACCCTGAGGAGCAAGGACCAATCACAGATCAGTTCAGGTGAACCAGGAACACTCCACAGTAACTTCACTTCACAGGAACGCTCCACTACGTTTGCAGTTTTACCATTATTTGAATCTATTCAGCTGATCTCTGGGTCTGGCCGAGCACTTTTAGCTGTAGCTTAGCATAGATCATTGAGTCTGATTAGACCGTTAAAATAATCCAAGAGTTTCTCTTCAAAAAGTGACTCTTTTGTGGTTACATCGTGTAGTAAGACTGACGGAAAAAGAAAAATGCAGGGGACTCATGGTGAAGTTCCTTGATTATTACGCCAGAATGAGAGTTTAAAACTCTTTGTTTATTTTTGGACGGGATGCTAACGGTCTAATCAGATTCAATGCTACACCTAAAATTGATAAAAAAACTGTAAAACTAACTCCTGGGAAGTTAAAAAATAAGGCTATTTTCAAAAAGAGTGGAGTGTTCCTTTAACTGACTGTACTCTTACCGATCTTGTGGATGCTGTGCGCTCGGCCCAGCTTTCTCACAGAGGTCAGGTAGAGGTCACGGTTCTTATCAATCAGTGCGATCCTCCTGTCATTAGACGGGCCACACTGATCCAGCGCGACGAACACCACCTCAATCTGAACAGAGACACCACACAACATCACCAAGCCTTCCACATCGGCTGCTGATGTAATAAATCATCTTACACTGACGCGGTCTCTGATCAACACACAGCATTGATTCATTACTGAATGAATCCACCGGTTTTGAATGAATCAAGTGAGTCAATGATTCAGTGACCGATTCATAAAGACCGTGTCTGAAATCACAAACCCTCCTGAGCGGGTACAACCCCAACATGAGTGTGTTCTATATAGTGTGAATGTGTGCAGTACTATATTCATGAACAATCAGTGTCCAGAATCATCATCCTGGTACTTTGTGCCTACTCTTTTATGAGCACTGTGAACACGGACATACTTCTTTTGTCACATACTGTTTTTTACCAACTATATAGAAGGGAAGTATGGGACTTCAGATGCAGCCAAGCACTTCCTTCATTTTTAAAAGAATTAGCTGTTTGAACAAATCGATTCAATGAAGGACTTTGATTTTGACTTTTGATTTTCAAATATTTAACACTTTTGTGCTACTTCCAGAGAAGATGTTCAGCTCTGATCCAAACACCAGTAAGCTGCCGTGCTGTCTACATAGGCAGCTGAAGTATATGATGGTGTACTGTACTGCACACTAGCAGCCAGATTAACTGCATGCGCTCTGCGTGCTTTATTAGAGTCAGTCTGAGAGGTGAACCGCCGATTCAGAGACAGAACTACAAAAGAGTTTGTGTGCTTACCTTGTGTATCAAAGGTTTGCCGTCACCAATGGCTTTTCCCGTCTGAGCCTCGAACAGAAAGACGACTGATGGAGAGAAAGAAGACACGGTGACTGATCACATTACACCAGCAGTAGAACACACTCATGACTGTATAAAGGATGTTCCTAGACGGCACTGTGAGAGCTCTGGTGTGTGAGGGACTGAAGCACCTCGTTCGTCGCTCGTGTCTCGTATGGCAATGGTGTCGTTACTCAGCGAGATGGACTGAGAGCTCAGGATATCCGTCCTCAGGCCGGGACTCTTGGGAGACGACACCAAACGACCCTCATACGAGTACACGAACACCTCTGCTCCATCCACCAACAGAAAGAGCCTGCAGAGAACAACAGACAGACGGAGTGTGTGTGCGTGTGTGTGTGTGTGTGTGTGCTATTTTCATATTAAAGGGGAAAATCCAAACAATATTACACTGACCTACATTACATTTATGTCTTTTAAGTGTAGTATGGTCTTCATGTAAACAACATTTTTTACTTTAAATGTAAAGTTTTGTCTATAGGAAATAAATACATTTGTACTGTAATAAATATATTTCACAGTGTTAATTTGTTTCTGATATTAAAGCAATCTGACAAACTTACACATGACCTTCAGGAGCCATCCATCTTATTAGAAGTCACTGTACCATCAGAATAACTTAGAAACTGATATTACAAGGTAGACCTAGTTACTGTAATGTCATGTGTGCAGCTTCAGCACTTTTCTCTGCGAACAGAGAAATATACCGACATCCTGGTGTTTAACTACTGGTTCGTTTGAGCTGTTTCCAATCTGTGCACTTTCTCACCTCTCAGCCTGCACGATGAGACTGACCGTTCCCTCCTTCAGGTCAAAGATCAGCGGGGTGTTCCAGTTCTTAGCACTGAAACAGCACAAGAGCGTGTGAGAGTGGGCAGGGATTGACTGACGTCAGACTGAAGGACAGAAGGAAGAAGCACCTGTAGACATAACACTGCAGAGAGGTGGTGACCACCAGATGACCGTGAGCCAGCGAGGCTTTGATGACCCGATCTCTGAACTCCAGAACATCCACTGCATCATTCAACACGTTTCTGACCTGAGCAACATACACAAAGCTCACTACTGAACAAAAACAATTGGATTTTTGAAGGAGAAAGCATCCGCTGATGTACAGTGTGAGATGCTGTGGAAAGCACTGAGAGCATTACAGTAATGAGAAGAACCATGAGTGTCCTGAAACCTGTGTACCTGCATGGTGCGTCTCTTTGTGAGTGTGATCTCAAAGTTCCTCCACTCCCAGCGCTGCTCCACAACGTGAGCGAACAACACGTGTCCGTTTCCACAGGCTCCGGCCAGCTGAGTGCCGTCTGCAGACCAGGCCAGACTGAACAGACTTCCGGTGCTGGGCTTCTCCAGAGAGTACGACCACTGACACACACACACACACACACACACACACACAGATTTACAGTGCTGTCTAGTCTGAGCAGTAGACAGTGAGCAGGAGCTGAAAACATGACGCATCGCCATCAACTCTATTAGGAAATAAAACCTCATAAGTTAAGTTTCTTTGAGCCTACATTCAGTACAAGTAAAATATTCAAGTTCTTTTAAAATCAGTGACTGTAAGACTTTTACTCAAGTCTTATTGGAAATGGTGTCATTTTTACAGTAAGGTATTCGTACCTTTACTTTAGTATGGTTTTCACCTCTGACACAGAGTCAGCTCGCACGGGCGAACACACACGCACTGAAAACGGCTTACACCTGAAATTATTTCAAAACACTTAGAAATCACACAGAATGAAGTGTTTTTTGAAAATGTAGAAGTGTGTGTAGTTTCCTGTAAGGGGTAGGGTTAGGTGAAAGGTCAGTGTAGAACAATATCTAGGGGTGGGTGATATACCGATAGACACGATGAACCGGTAGAAATTTGTCAACCGATAGAGATTTTGGTCTATCGTCTTAACCGCGGTTGAGATCATGTGACGTTGCACGTAACGTAACCATGCAATTAACATTAACTTCAACATTGGATGAAGCAGTGTTGCCAACTTATCGACTTTTCAGACCTCCTTGGTGACATTTTTCCAAAACGGCGACAAGTGACAAATCTAGCGACTTCTTGTACAAACTTCAGCGAGTCTCTGGTAGTGCCGCGCGGGCGTGAGCTCTTGTTTCCCAGCGCGCACACGTCTCGCTGCAGCAGCGCTGAGTTCGCTTACATGTGACGAAACCAACAACGAGGAGATTGTAAAGAAAAAAGGTGCATCGTTTGTGGTGTGGAATTGGTCTGAGTATAGGAAAAGTGGTACGAATGAGACGGACGGGATTTGCAAGGTATGCAAGAGCACTGTTTTAGCAAGCGGTGGAGACTGGTATACTAGCTGCCAGGCACTATAGTACCCTAACCCTAACCCACTATAGTACCTGTTGTTCTCAGAAAAAACACACTAACCTTACAATGCACTGCAGTAAACAGAATGCTTGTTGACTTAAAGGTGCTCTGTTATGTTGCAGGATGTTCACCACAACAAAAACAAACTTCGGCCAACCAATCGGCAGGGATAAGAGGTGGGGATAATGCGTGCTTTAAACTCCACCTCTTCTTGCTGATTGGTTGGCCGAAGTTTGTTTTTGTTGTGGTGCACATCCTGTGTCCCTAGTGTTTGTTTGGGTATTGCAGCCGAAACAGTTTATATGAAACAGTTTCTTTATGTTTTCATTTTTATTTGTGCATTTTCAGATACAAATTTCTATATAGTGATATATAACGTTATCAAAGTAGAAAATTGCTTCTACCGTGATAGAAGATTTGTGGTTATATCGTCCGCCCCAAACAATACCACATACAGTCTGTACAGTAGAAACACCATTACACCTATGGAGAGACCCTGCTTCTCACAAAAACAAACATGTGTGTGCGTGTGTGCGTGCGTGTGTGTGTGTGTGTGTGTGTGTGTACTGGTTTTTATATCCCCGTGGGGACCAATTGTCCCCACAAAGATAGGA
>JAUMHR010000069.1:1062043-1076918 GCA_032361145.1 Enteromius fasciolatus
AATGTTTTTTAAAAGCATGAAAAAGGCTGTATATTTTGGATCAAAAACACAAAAATTAATTTAGTACCTATATACATTGGTAGAAAATCACATTTTTTATGAATTAATGTGTTCAAAATATACATTTTGTGTTGCAATATACACTACTATTCAAAATATTTACAGACATTAATACTTTTATCCAGCAATCTATCTTTTTAAATGAATAAAAAGTGATAGTAACGACTTACAGTGTTAGTAAAGTTTTATTAATTCTGTTTTATGTTTTTTTAAAGACTGTCCTTCTACCTGCTTCAAAGCATCATCAGGTAAGGTCACGTGGATGTGATGTGCACTCTGTTTTAGATTTGCACTAGATATTCCTCATGACAGTCATGGGACACTGAAGACTGGAGTAATGATGCTGAGAACGTTTGATCACAGGAATCAAGGCATTAGTATGTCCTCTGATTACGATCCGATCAAGGACTACAGCTGTCTGAATATGCAACGGTCTGATATTGATATTTAGATCATTTGACTAACCCTCACATCACTATATTCTGTGAGTTGTGGCAGTTCTGCCATCTATCACCAGGAGGGATGCTTCATAGCACACTACAAAGTTAGTCAGTAAGTCACTTTGTTGACCTTGTTTTGCATCAGTACTTGGTCGAAGCATCTTTATATACGGTCTCTAGAATATGATTAGTCACAGGTTAACATTTTGTCCTCATTAATACAATATTGATTATAATTTCCAGTTTATTTGGATCATTCCATGTGAAATTAACCAAAGTTTAGGTTTTTTTTTCTTAATAAAGTTAAATATGGTGAGTTTTAAAGCCAAATTACAGCAGAAAGCATTATGCTGTAAAGATCGTGTATAAATGTGTTATCTTTAGCTATGTTTGTTTTCTTCAAAAACGGGGGAAAGCATCTTTCAGGACTTTTTTTTTCTTCAAAGTTTAGATACTTGTGATTTAAGAAGTCTTAAATATATCCAATGCACTTGTTTGGATCTTAACGAGTTCAACCAGAGTCCAGATGATGAAAACACAGTCTGTTTGTAAGTGTGTAGCTGCCCTGTTAGGAGAAAGGTCCACAGACACTATCGCTGGCCTGAAAGCATGAAGTGTACTTACTCACAGGTCGTGGGGCAGATGTCTGCGAGTAAACACAGAGTAAAGAGATATCAAACAGACCCTTTCCGAACTCACCGAGGCGACTGATTCAGGAATCGAATCTTTGCAATCCGGTTCCTTTTGAGGAGTCGATCGAATCGAATGACGATTCAAAACTCTTGATATGGAAAATAAGAGAACAGCTGTTAAAAGAGAACAGCGGTAATTAACTACAAATAAATAATGATATGTATATGAATCAATGTTTTATAGTATATGAATAAATCCTGAGTTAAATTTTAATCACACTCAATTGTGTGACTAATAAACCAAACATACCGTGGAATGTTAATTTTATGAATTGATTAATTTATCCGCTGTTTGTGTGTATGGCAGTGCTGTGTTTGTACAGCAGGCGGCGCCACGCGACTGTTAAACATTCAAACACGCGCCGAAGAAGAACAAGCTGCTTCTGACACAACATCCGGCGAACGTCATCGTGCTGATTCAGTTATTTTAAGGTGAGTCAAAAACTATCTTCTTTGTAAAATGTTTTATTGTGACTTATTCAACTTAAAACCAACGTTTGCTCACACCGCTGTAGTTAGGGTTAGGCGGCGGAATAATTACGTTTCCTCGTGTATTTAAAAGAACCTGGCTGGTCACTAAAGGTTGCTAGTAACTTAGTGATACATATTTCCTCAAAAAAAGTGTATGTTAATATGTAATAACAAGCCGTTAATCTCATTGGTGTTGTTTTCCCCACTTTATGTTTCTTTCGTGTTCGTTATTTGTTGAACTAAAGCTGTGTCACATCCTGGAGAGTATCTCTCAGCTGGTTAATGTTAGGTTTTAACTTGAGTGTTTGTGTTTATATTACTGTCTTCCCAACCTCTCAACCAATCAAGGTGATTTTAGGCCACACCATCAGTTCATAATGTCTGGCCTGGTCCAGCTAGAAACCTTGATCCATCAAGATGGACACAGCTCATAAAGCTCACAGCTGTGGTTGAGGATCATGAGAGGATATCAGTGTTTTAACTGCTGTGTGACTCATTCACGTCCGCTCCTTCTGTTTATTCGTGATTTATTTAGTTTGTCTCCAGATACGTATTTAGTTCTACATTAATCTTATTTGACCCATTTTCTACCTGTTTATATTTTCCAACATTTATAATAATCAGAAAAATTTCTGAAATGATTTCTGAAGATCGTGTGACACTGAAGACTGGAGGAACGATGCTGTAGAAACTCCTGCACAGGAATACATTACACTTTAATACACACTACCCTTCAAACATTCGGGGTCAGTAAGATACTGAATGGTTGTTAAAGATGTTTCTTCTGCTCATCAAGGCTGCATTTATTAGATTAAAAATCCAGAAAAAAATGTAATATTAAATAAAAAAATTTAAAATAAGTGTTTTCTGTGTGAATCTATTGATTTCTGAAAGACTGGAGGAATGATGCTTTGTATCACAGGAATAAATTACATTTTAAAATAGATTCACACAGAAAACACTTATTTTAAATTGAAATAATATTTCACAATATTACAGTTTTTTTTCTTTTTTTTTCAACATTTTTAATCTTCCTGACCCCGAATGTTTGAACAGTAGAGTATGTTACCATAGAAAACGGTATTGTAGAAATATTCCAAAACATTACAGTATTTGAATCGAATCAATGCATCCTTGGTGAGCAGAAGAGACTTTGTGAACATTTATTCACAACTTGTTTTTTTATTCCATTTAGTTATGATATATTCTTCCTTGATCCACAGCAAAATTTTGATTGAGCGATCACATGGCTCTCTGCACCCACTGTATCGTTAGAGCCATGTGATCGCTTGCTTTTTTGTGCGCGTGCTTAATAGATAATCAAGAACTCCGGATCAAAGCCCGAGTCGAGAGAGAAAAGTAGATGATTCGCATCATCCTGAATGGATTGGTTTGGTTTTGTCAGCTTAAATCCCGCTGTCTTCCTTGCACAGACCCCTAGACTGCACCATTCAGGCTTCAAACACGAAGGATCAGCTTTGTTAATGTTGAACTGTGTTTTAACAGGATGCTCAGGACTCCGCACACAAAGGCTTGCTTGGATCAGCTCAGACTGGTGTTGCTGGTCAGAGACACTCACGAGCAGACGCTCTGCAGCCGCTCTTCTTCATCGAGACACAAGCTCCTCTGCTCCGGCGCTGCTCCAGCACCTCCTCACAGCCCTGTTTCTGATGCCCCGGACTCTTCCAGACATGTATGTCCACCAGGCACCACACGGATATGCACTCGTTTTCTATCAACACACATGAACTGGCTGCACACACCAAATGCTTTCTTGCTGTTTCTACACACTCCTCCCTCACAAAGCCCCCCTAATCGAAGCAAATGCCAGAACAGTTCTCCTGAAAGCAGCATTAAAAGATGCTGCTACGCCTTCAAACGCAGCACAAATAGCATCCTCCGCACAGGAGGCGTGTTTGAAGCTGCGCTCCAGACTCGCCGGCTGCACACAAGCGCTCCTCGGCGGTCTGTGATGGACGAGTGTTTGTCTGCAGGGAACGAGGTCCGCTGCAGACGCTCGCTGCAGGCTAATGCCGCTCTGTACGCTAGGGACGAGAAGAGCTGGGCGGCGGTGCTGGTGTGTTTGTGTGCCGTGAGAGGGGATCCCGCGCTGCTCTTCACCCTCAGATCCGCCAAACTGAAGGGCAGGCACAAAGGAGATGTCAGGTACGCATCGCATCCAGCGCTAGAGCAGGGTGACCGCTCCTCTGAACTCATGTGAATGCCCTTCTCGTCTCTGCTGTGTTAGTTTCGCGGGGGGGAAGAAAGACCCGTCTGACAGGACCGTAGTGGACACGGCTCTCAGAGAAGCGCGCGAGGAGCTGGGAGTCCACATCACGGAGGATAAAGTGTGGGGTGTGCTCAAACCGGTGCGGGACATGGTCAGTGTGCTGCCTTTCTGCTTCTTAGCACAGTATGCTATTAATATCTCACGTCTATGAGGTACTGTATTAGACCGAACACATACTTTAGTAGTGAATGCAGAATATGTTAAAACGTTTTTCTGGACTCCTTATTAATGGTTTAATTAAGTCTAATGAATTAAAATCAATCCAACACAAGTTAATTTGACTGTTTTTCCTCGTTTTCCAGTCTGGAATGATGATTGCACCTGTGATAGCCAATCTTGGACCGCTGGAGGCGCTCTCTTTTCGACCCAATCCAAGTGAGGTACGGCACACTTTACATGCCATAGCCATCTACAGAATTCACGGCAATGTGTTTGTCCTCCGATAAGAGTCGACTAGCACTGCGTTTCTTCCTCTGACAGGTGGAAGAGATCTTTACCCTGACGCTTGAGCATTTATGTCAACCCCAAAACCAAGGCTACACAAACTTCCGTGTGGGAGATCGTTACGGGCGCACGCTGCCAGTGTTTCTCAGCCCTAAGCACCGCATCTGGGGCCTCACGGCAGTGGCCCTGCATTCCTCGCTCAGAATCATCATGCCCCAAGAGCAGCAGCTGGTCCCCAGCGTCGTTCAGTGGTCCCTTCAGAAGGCAGGCCGTTAGCCTAGAGGACAATTCTGTCATTAATTACTCACCCTCATGTCGTCACACAGACCTTCTTCAGAACACAGATGAAGATATTCGTGGTCAAATCCGGGTTAGGGACAGTAAAAGCGTCATCAGCGGTTCACATGTAACTTTACAAAGTGAGGAGAATATTTCTGTGCAAAGAAATATTAAAAAAAGATGTTGTGTTGCTGAAATCATGAGGTCCGGTGCTGTGACGTTCTTCCGTTGGTGTGTTTCGGGTTCATGGACTGTCCTAGTTTGCTGCTCTGCTGTTCAGAAGAGCCTCCGGGGAAATCAGGAGTGTTTTTGCGCAGCACATATATTTGAATGTACTTTTGGGATTTAACATTATGCACTCTTCTCAATCGTCTTCACCCAGATGATTGTTTTTAAAAGTGAAATATTTAACATCAGTGCTTATAATAAAAGTGTTTAGAGGCTTTATAGGTCGATGGTGTTTATTTTTCTTGACCGTAGTTTCCTCCTGCAGTTCAGCTATAATCAAATGTACAGTCTGCAGTAGAACGCATGTTCAGCTTCCACTGAAAATAATGTCACTTGTGTTTTTGCTAAATTAATTAATAACTAGGGCAACTAGTGTCCAGTCATCTGAGGCCCTTGATATCCTTAATAGTAATTTGTAATGTCTTCTACAAAACAATCACCTAAAGCAAAAGGAAAAAATGTGTCGTCATAAATGTAATTAGTTTCGAGTCACATTAGTATTTATTCTCTTGAGTTCCAGTCAGCGGTTGCTCTATGGAAGGAACAGCAGCTCTTTGTGAAGGTGCTGCTTGAGCCAGGGCATCAGAGGAAACACACTGATGTGGAAATCTCTGGCGTCCAGAGGCCATTCTTTAACATCCGTGTGTGAGTCACAGACCTGCTCAGTGCCCCAGCTCACCACTGCCACCTGCGGGACGGGAGCAGAGATATAGGATCTAACAGACCGCTTCACAACACTTACATCTCTACAGGGCCTTCTAGTGTGGGTTCACCTTCCCAGTCTTCTTGCAATGGCAGGATATAACCACTCACATATTGATGTTTTGGGTTATTCCACCCCAAAATGAAAAATGTGTCATTAATCACTTTAATCAAACCCATAAAAGCTTTGTTGGTCTTCAGAATTTAGGATATTTTGGATGAAAACCAGGAGACCTGTGACTGCCAAACAATTAGCACTGACCGCATCCATCTTGCGGTCCAAAATCATTTAATAAAGCTGCTGTTTTTGTTTTCTTTGCGTACAAAAAGTATTCTCGTAGCTTCACAGTATTACGGTTGAAGCACCGATGTGTTCTCTGCACCGTGACAGTGTTTGGCAGTCAATGAGAGCCTCCTGGTTTTCATCGAACATATCTTTAATTGTGCTCAGAAGATGAACAAAATGGGTAAGTGATTAATGACAAAACTTCCATTTTGTGGTGCAGTAACCCTTTAAATCCATGCCAGCACTTGTTTATAAAAACTGCACTTCTTCTTGTCAGAGTGTAGCAGGTGTTTGTAGAAATGGAAGCTGTTCTTGATGACTGGTGGTGTTTTATATGTTAGGAGTCGTTTACAAGCAGAGAGCTGAAACCTTTCATTTGTGAGTCATCTGAAACAGAGGCGTATACATGTTTTCTGTTCATTCTACGAATCAGACGTATGAGACAGTAGTGTAGTGGTAATTAAAGTCAGTTCATGAAAAGTGTCTTACGTCCTGCCAACGAAAAATATTCTTGTCATATTACATCATTTCAGCTGTGAAGAAAGTGCAGCTAATTTTCAAAATTGGAGATAGATATTTTTGGGGTCTTTATTAAAGCAAGAGAAATTTGAAAATAAACTCCAAAGCACTCACTTGGAAATACCTCATCCTCTTCCGTAGAAAGAGAGGTCCTCCAGAGTCCCCTGCAAAACAATTCCTCTCGTTATGTGTTGTCAGTGTGAGTGGATATAAACATGTCCTCCCATCCTTCCAGCACACCTTTACATGTCATTTGAACTCTGTTCTTCTGTGTTCCTCCGGTGCACATGAACCTGTCTGTGATCACGTCTGACAGAGATGCGCTGCTGTGCTCAGGAAACGTCGATCTGGCCTTCTGGATGCACTCACCTCTCTGCCAAAGAAACATCTGTATTATTATATACAAAATCTAATTATAGTCATTAAATAGATTGAAAGTAGTCACATAACATAAACAACAAAACCCCTCGCATCAAGATAACGTTTATTATTATTATTATTATAGTGGAATATGTTATTGTTGGTGAAAGAAGACAAGTCAATTTACTGTTTTACAGTCATTCATTAAAAAAACAGAAGAAAAGAATTTAATTTTTATTAAAACAACATTTACTTATGTGTTTGTTTGTTTTATTGATTAATTTCTTGTCATGAACTCCATCCCACCACTAACGTTTCTTTTTTTGTTGCTAAATTATATCCAAAATTAGTTTTAGCAATAGCCTTGACTTGAGGTCCACTGTGTCTATGATGAAAGGGTTAAAGGCCCTGATAAATGCAAACGCAAGCACTCACTCGTGCTCCGCTGTGTATGAGCGTGTCTGATCGATGCTTTCCTTGCCTGATGAACTGAGCCGGAGTCTCTTCCAGACGCAGCAGCAGCTTCTCTGAACACATATCAAACTCTGATGTTAATGTCTTCGTAACAATATATCCATTGAATTGAGTTGAACACTCACGGTGCTGGTCACATGTAGCGTCTGGAGCCAATCGGAGAGCACGGTTTGACAATCTGGTGCAGGGCAAACAAATGGGCCTGTGTACGAAGTTACAGGTTAGTGACACTGGAAATCAAGTTGTGATGTATCGCTGAGCTTTTAAAGTATAAAAGTGATGCAATGAATCTTACCTTGTCTTCATAGATATGGTAATATTTTGACTCAACCTGATCAGAGCAATGTCATAATCATAAAACTCTTTCACATCCTTGTCCTTAAGGCCTCTCACATCAAACTGTGAATGAAGAATCAGCTTCACGGCCTTAACTTCACCATGACCTTCGTAAGAAGCACAGTAATGTATATATTGCACTGGTTAGTTAACAGGAAATCGCAGCCTTGTTGATAATGATTCGTTTCTGCTCGTTATCCTAAAGAAAATTGTTTATCGGATTGGCTTTCCTTTCTTTTTCAGCCAGCTTTATATTTGATTCGCTTTGTGCAGAAAATGGTTTTAGTTCCCTTCCGTTAAAATGTGGGGTAAATAACAACAGCTCTTACCATGGAGAACCTTTATATCAGCAGCACTGGCTAATGACACCGATTCATTTGCATTGACTTTCATTAAGCAGTGTGCAGCTGTCAACACCGCGCTCTCGGTCAGTAACGACCCTCTGCATGTCCGAGCTCCCTGGAGGACGGAAAAACCGCTCCGTTATAATCTACCATGTGATAGCGAGGTAAGCAGAACAAGGCGAAGGATATTAACATTACAAGTACAAAGACTAAAGCATAACTATTTATTTACCAACCCAGAGAATATTGACATGCCAAGGTCTGGTGTAAGTGTTTTCAGAGTCGTGCTGCTCCTCCTGAGCCACTCCACACTTGGTCACAGCAGAATCACCTGGAAACATTCAGATTGAGGAGAAACCATTCATCTTATATGTGTTTGACACAAGGGAACACACGAGAAAAGCCATATTCAAATAATAAACAAATATAACAATTCAAGGGAACCCCGGAGGTTCTCTGAGGTCTGGTCACCTACTGATCATTTGATTGAACACAAGTCCAAGCTGTCTGTAGTCCTTCAGAACAAAAAAATGCCTCTCATCTTTTTTGGAAGAGGCAATGCTTGAGAGTTCTTTCTTGTTTACGTCTCGTCCAACAGCAAACACATACACATCTGTCAAACATATACATGTGCAACTGGTAAAATCATCTAAAAACATACTAGCTAACCATTTGTGAGTGACTGAATTAACGGCTCAATCTATCAAGCCTGAAAAGGGGTGGTGTAGCAATTCAGGAAATAGGAGGATTAATTCATCCCAATCACAAAAAGATTAGATTACAGATTTAGTATTCATTAAAATTAACTCAGAATATGACGCAAACCTGCAATCATTTTGCTATAAATAGAATTTTTATATTCAAAACAAAGCTCTGCCCATATTTTAAAAAGTAACGCAAAACATAATGAATTACTTCCCATAAAAAAGTAACTAAGTAGTGTATTTAGTTACTTTTTAGCGAGTAAGGCAATATTAAGGCAATAAAAGTAGCTTTCCTCAGCACTGCAGATACAGTAGATGATAAAGATACGCCCCTGATGTCTATATCAGCAGCTCCTGAGGAAAATATGGTCTCAATGTGAGTGTCCCACGCCAGACCCTGACTTTCCTTTCATTCTTTTCATAGCTTCGAAAAACTTGCATCTGATGTTTCTCTGCGTCGCTTTTTCTAACCCTAACCCTAACTCTGGGTGGTTGACACAAGTTCACTGTCCCTTCTTTGTAGGAATGAATTGCTTTCGCTGAGTTTTAAAGTCTCTCCGTGAGTGATCGTACAGGTGTGGATCTATCGGTGACAGCTCAGCTGTGTATATAGTGGCCTGGAGATGTTGCTCTCTTGCCAGGGGCAGCTCAAAGGTGTTTAGGAGCTAAAACCAACTCGCCAGGAAGTTTGCTTTGGTGAAGCAATTCAATCCAAAACAAACTCAAAACCAACTACGTAATGTCATTTCAGTTCGTTTTTCAATTTCGTTTGAATGTGTTCAGGGTGTCGGATGAAACCGGCAGATCTTCAGATCTTCATCCAGTCGCTGATTCTCTTCAGACAGCGGGGGTGGACCTGCTCATATCCTCACAGAAGATACAGTCTCAGTGAGCTCATCCAGTCGAAGCAGGCTCGTAAACCCCGCTCTGCTTCATTACTTCAGCTTTTTACTGTCCTTACTACCGGTTCAGCTCATTTCAGTTTCTGCCTGTAACTGATATAAGATGAACCAAACAGTGGTCACTAAAGCTAGTAACAGTGTTTATCCCTATATCACTGTCCCTGCTGGAGCATGTAATGCGCTGCTGTCTGTATTTGGGAAGTTCACAGAGAGAGACTTGCTTCATTAACGTCCCAAGGAAAGATTAACAGGGAGTCTGAATCTGAAGGAACGTAAAGATTGGCATGAATGAACGAGGAATACTCCCACATGAATAGAAGTTTACAGTTTATGAAGATCTACATTAGATCAGATTTGACATGACTGAACATCAAACATATTAGCCTACACATACATTAAACCAGTTTCAGTGTGGGATTGACTTCCTATTTTCACCCAATTACCCCCGGAAGAAACTGAATTCAGCATCTTGATCAGTGTGGATAGATTTGTTCCTCGGGTGACGGCTCAGTTATTAAGGCTACATTTTAGCAGTAGTTCACTGTAGATCGTTTATGTCCATCTTTTCTTTTTGTAGCAAAATCGTGTGATATTTGAGCAGTTATTTCTAAAACAATCGGTCTGAGAGAGTTATAGATTAGGTTTAAACTTGTGTGAGACTAACCCAAGAGCTCCTCCGGTGTGTGGTCTTTACTGGGCTTGTAGCCGAGTAAGTGTCGGATCTTGGGTAAAACGATTTGGGGGCTGGGTCCCATATTGGAGTGTCCTGGAAATACACAAACGCAAACAATTATAATATCACTGAAGATTTTGAGGTTTTAACATACTGTAAAATTAAAAGATATATTGATATCAGTCTTACCATCAGTTGCAATGATTATGACGTTCTGAGTCTCATTGAAGTGACTTCGTTTGTTCCCTCTGAGGATAGCAAGCTGTTCGTACACCCTGTGTAGGGCGTCATGCAGATTGGTGCCTCTCTTACTCCCGTGGCCTAAAATCAAGTGTATTGCTTCATAACAGTGGAGAAAGAGCACTACAGTAAAACTGTAGGAAATGAACATACTTTTGTCACTAAACTCCTGTAATTTCCTCAAGACGTAATGCACGTCTTGACTCTGTTCGTTTGTAATGGACACGATTTCTTTGGTCTCGCTGGCATATGAGACGATGTCAAACCTCATGGTGACTTCATAACTATCCAGCTGGAAGATGAACGAAATGTTATCATTGCATGTTTGCTTTGCGCTGTGGAAGCAGAGGTGTGAAATAAAAGAGCAGTGATGGAGAGATGGGCTTGTTTAAAGACAGGCTGTGTGCAGGTTCCTGTGGATTGAGCGTTCTGAAATGTGTATTATAGTTACATAGCCCCTAGACCTCACTTATCATAAGAAAAGCCAGGAAATTTCAGATCGGACAATATGGGGCCTAAGAAGCAGTCTGCTTTCTTAATATTTCTAGTTAGTCGTAATATCACAAACCTTATGGACAAGCTGAAGGGTGG
Organism: Enteromius fasciolatus; assembly: GCA_032361145.1. Lineage (NCBI taxonomy): Eukaryota > Metazoa > Chordata > Actinopteri > Cypriniformes > Cyprinidae > Enteromius > Enteromius fasciolatus. The sequence continues at coordinate 1,073,079 of JAUMHR010000069.1, forward strand.
CGTTTTTTGCTAAGAGAAAGCTCTCCGGTGAAATGCTGGCTGATGTGTCCAGAAGGATGAAAACGTTTAGACGACCTTCTGCAACCCTGACGGTCCTGCCCAAAGATTGCTCTGTTGTGCAACACAAAGGTAAACAACTCAAAGTGATGAAGCAGCAACGGTAAGGATCCTTACTCACCTTGTTTTTTGAAGTCAGGGTGTGAAACGTCCATGACCGCGCTCAGAGATCCTCCTAAGGCCTGAGCCACGACATCTGGTTGATCATACGAGTACTGGGCTACAAATCAATCAGATGTGTTCACGTTGTGTAAGTTCAGCTACGTTGTGCAAATAAAGCTCTGTTTCTGTGACTGACCATAGCAGCGCGGTTCTGCCCCGCTCCATTCCTTCGAATCCAAACACTGTCTCTCAGAAGGGCCAAGCATATCCAGACCTGACTGACACAGGTAGTGCACTTTGTCTCCGATACGGAAACGTACCCCTGAACGTAAGGCTCCTGGAGGTGTGCCTGGGTTTTTGCAATCCTCAGCTGAAACAATGATAAATATATTTACCAATTATATACCTTAAGCTTTATATGGAAATGATGGATTCAAAACCTATGTGATGTTTCAATGCAGAACTACTTCTGTTTTCTACTTAATACGCTTCCAGGAACTGTGACGAACAATGCAAATTATTACTGTTTTAAGGTTGGTTTTTCAAAACTTTAATGCAATCGGTTTTCCCAAACGGTTTGAGTTACCGTAACTTGTTGGGTTTTACAGCGTAGGATGCAAAGCTACATAAATACTTACACAGGTCCTCACAAACGGGTGTAGTGCCGCTCCATCCACCCCACTGACTGCAGTTTCTCTCAGCAGATCCAGTCAGAACAAATCCTTCATGACAAGAAAATGTCTGCTTCTCTCCGATCCTGAACCACTGCCTCCTGGGCCAGAACTGTCCGTTATCAAGCTGAAGCTGAGCCGGGCACAGGATCTCTGAGAGGCCAACAGACACACGAGTGCTTTAAAAGAGTAGTTCACTTCCAGAACACGCATTTAACGATCTAAGATGTTCATTTCCTTCCTTCTTCAGTCGTAAAGAACATTTCAGGATTTCTCTCCGTATAATGGACGTCAGTGGTGCCCTCGAGTTCAAAGAGATCTGAAAGATCCAAGACAGGAAGGAAGGGTTTCATCTAGCGGAACAATTGTTATTGACATGACGCTCATCTTGTCTAGCCCTGCTTGAACTCATCCAACTTCTACATCGCCGTTTTGCCGTTTCTTCTAAAGAAAGAAGAATGTCTTATGTCTTTTTGTTTACATAATATATGTGTATTATGTATTAAAAAATTCACACACATGCAGCCTATATTTATATGTATATATTTATATTCCTGTAATTTATAGTGCATACAAATATATTTAATATATAAACGGAACTTGTTTTAATTAAATATACATGCACATGTGTATTTGTACATAATTAATATACACAGTACACGCATATGATGTAAATGAATGCAATTAATAGCGATGAATGGTTTGACAGCACTGCTTCTGTGTAAACGCTGGGTCAGTATTTCTGCAGCGATGCAGGACGCTTCTGAAGTTAGAGGAGAGTTTTTCAACATACCCTAATAATCTGGAGAAGAGCTGAATACACACGCAGAACTAGACGAGCTCTTCTCTGGGATCTTTTAGAGACCACTGAAGCCACATTTAAACTGTGTTTTGGAAGCATAGAAGTCCATTATATAGAGAGAGATCCTGAAACGTTTTGCTAAAAAAAACACATAATTTAAGTCTGTAGAGATTTTTGGTTTCCCACTACTCCCTCTTTACCCTTGATACTGAATTAAATTCCAGTTTAACATTTGCAATGTCTGTATTATGGATTGAATAAATCAAGCCTGTTTTAAATAACTCAGATGTATTTGACATTATACCCTTGCACACAGCTTTGGTCGTTCTCTGTCCATTCGGGAGTCTCATGGCTGACCATTCTCCATCTCTGTCACAGACTCTCTGCGCAGCAGGGAAAGCGTAGTGTCCAGTCCTGCAGTGATGGGTCAGCACACTTCCCTCCAGTCCCTCGTTGGAGTAGGACACGCTCCCTCCCTTTATAGACTCCGCCAAAGAGCAGTTCTTCTGCGGTTCCTCGTACTCTCCATAATCACTGGTTTCTAAAATACACAGATGTGTGACTCACAATAATCTTGGTATTAGATAGCAGTGCAAAAGGACAATAGTAAACACTCGTTTTTCAGAATGCAGTCATATCATCGTCCAGCTCAGTTCAGTTTATAGTATCAGTGCAATCAAATCAATGATGTTTTATTAAGAAAACTTCATAAAATATGAAAACAACAAGAAGCAACACAATGTTCTTATAACTGAAATCATTCTCAGTGTATGTGGTGCGAATATACCACAAAGCAGTGTATAGTTACAAAAACGATAAAAATGCTCCTCGGATGCAAAAGCCCCTTTAAGGTTACCTTCACATTTGACCCTGGATACTTTAGGCTTCCATACTCCATCAGAGCTGCAGACTTTCTGGCTGACTGGATAAGGTTCGAATCCGTCTCTGCAGTGATAAATTAGCAGGCTACCTGCAGCTCCACCTTTAGAATACTCCACCGTGCCTCCGCTGATGGACTCAGAGGTGGAGCAGTTTTTGGTGACTTTCTCTTCATAATCATAATCATATTGTGATTGTACTGAAACAAAGAATTATTCAGCGTTACATTTGATTATCTCAGATCTGAAATCCATTGTGTCTGGAAGCTGATGTCGGTAGAAGCACATTCCTGATCCAAACAGAAGACAAAATATTTAAAGTGTACCTTTAGAACAAAAAAAAAAATCTACTTCTGCACAAATAAAGTGCATTAAATACAAAATAAGTTGTTCCAATTTAGCAGACTGTATCAGTTTAGTAAAAGTACAACTGCATGGCATCTTACACAAAGAGTACATAAATATGAAAATGTATTAGTAGCATACTGAGCATGAAATAAATGTATTTAAAATATGTTTAAGCATATTTATGTTTCCCTGGGGTTAACATTATTATTCGGAGAAACAAGTATGTGCACTTAGCATGGTGTTTTTAGTACAGTCAAAAAAGTAGTCAACATTTGAAGTGGATCAGAACCTAAGATCAAACCACTTTCCCGCAACGAGGACTTCTGGTGTGTAGTAAATGTAGTCATTTACACAGAGTTACAGCATTTCCACATAAGTTTATAAATCATATTTAGTACCTGGATGTAGTGAGGTTATTCAGTGCAATATTTGAACGATTCAGACTGGAATCTCTTTGTAAGACTTTAGCAAATAATTAAAAGTACCAGCACAAACACAAACTGCACAGATGACAAGGCATGTTTGTTGTTGTGTTCAGCTCGCTGCCGCTGAAAAGCAGTTCTGGAAACAATCGTGTGATCTATTACCTGCATCACGTATGTCAGAAAAATGTAAATATATGTTTAATATATGTTAATTGCATTTGAGAATATTTATCATATTTCACAATGCAAAACAAAATAATCACATTGCTTCTCTAGTAAGTGCCTCAACCAATGACCAGGTTCATGCAGAAACACTCTGGAACTGTCTTAGAGAAATAATTCTTGATATAACGGCAGGATATAACCTAATGTTTCAGGTCACAGATCTTCTTCTGACATTGATTAACGCATCGTTCTCAAATTTCCCATTCGTTGTCACCTACAGTTTGAAAAAATGTTGTTACCTTAAATGCACTTACCTTCACCTAAAGAGATGTACAAGAAAAAGGCGAGGAAGCTTGCAGTTGTGTAGTGCATAGCTGATCTTCCGAGAGCTG
>JAUMHR010000069.1:1078286-1092393 GCA_032361145.1 Enteromius fasciolatus
TTTTTTCTGTTTGCATGCGTCATTTTTAAAATGCAGTGCGTTGAGCTCTCTCGGCCACCGTAGGTTTCACTATGAATACGGCTAAAAAAGATCCTCTGAGAGTCCCTCGGAACAGAGGGGCGGGGTCAGCAGAGCTCGTGATGATTTAAAGGGGAAGTACACAGAACGGAGTGGTTTATAAAGAGCTGTTTTTGACAGGGTAAAATTAGAGTTTTTTTACACTATCTTTGAGAAATTTTAAAACTTAAAAAACCGTATAACAAACTTTCCATTAAGACCCTAAAGATCATATTAGATTGTGGAAAATTGGCTTTGTATGACTCCTTTAATGTGAGAAGAACCTGCTACCACCACTACCAAAACATACACAAACAATAAATGTAACTTCTTTTAAGCTGTTCACAGTATTTTAACTATATTTACTATACATCAAAATAGTTTTGGCTTACCTTTCAACGGGATGGGATTGTGCTTGTTTTTGGCAGCACAAAAGATACACTGCTTGTGTAACATGGTATAAAAGCAACAATCAATGCTTCAAGCATCTCAGTGAACATCTCACACTAGTATTAAGGATCATTTAGCTAACAATGGCATATCAGGCATCCATAACACATTAACTGAGCAGAAACCAAAAATCAGAACAGATCTGGAGAAATAGTCAAGAACAGTCGCATCCCAAAGATTTAAGGGAGCTTTGAAATAGGGATGGACTGATATGGATATTCAATACTTCACTTTGCCATTTATGATTACAGTCACATTTAAATAGTTCACCCAAAAATGAAAATACTCACCCTCGAGTAGTTTCTAATCTGTACACAGATTCTGAACACAAAGGAACATTATTTTAAAAAGTGTTTCACCATTTCCATTTTATTCCTTAGAATGAATCAGCTGAGTGATTGCTTTTTCTGAACCGCACAAAATAAAATAAAGACTTCATAAAATAGCACAATAGGGCTAAAAATATTTAAATATAGATTAATTCTTCTTAAAAGAAGTATTTCAGTCAAGAGAAACGAGAGATTTTCTCTTTTAATTCCTTGGATTAACGTTAAGAACAAGTGAATTTGTCTCTTTAGGAGACAATCAGCCTCATTCATGAAACATTTGTGAATATATAAATTCTGAGTAATTTGAGTGCAAAACCTGAAAACACTTCATACACATCATTTGATAGCTGAACATGTGTACGTTAATGAATTTCAATCTTCTGTAAGCAGGGCGCTGGTGCACCCTCAATCACTATTAGCATTATCCCACCCATTATTAAAGCTTCACTGATTGCGTGTCTAGGAATACAGGGCAATATTCTGCTCTGCTTTCTCAGGTTTGGCTCCAGTACATTGCATAAATGCTAAGACGACAAATAGGTCATTGGCTAACAATACATATTCAATAACGTGCGTCCACCAAATTGTTCTTAGTCAGCTGAAAAAATGTCAGATGCTCTTTTAAAAACCACAAGATGGTGGCGTTTGAGAATGCTTTGGTGGTGCAGTTCTAGCTGAGATTTCTCCCTGATCATTGCTTCTTGCATTCACACCCAATACTTGGCTTCCTACAACTGGCCGTATGGCAGAAACAGTAAGGTTTTGTGTCGTTTCAAATCCACAGATCAACACGGCTGCAGAATTGGCATCAAACCTTTTGAAAACCTCTTCAAATAACTTTTTTTTTCGGCTTGAACCCAGTGTTGAAATTGCTGATGAGAATTTTCAAATACACGCCGATATTCTTAATTTGTCTGGACCAAAAAAAAAAAATTACAAATAAACATCTGAAGCTAGTGTACAACTTGGTGATGCTCACGAGCATGCTTAAGAAAAGGTACATTAAAAAACAGAACATATTACATTAATTCAATTCAAATCGAATTGAACATTAAAAACTATACTTATGTCTTTAATTATAATTCAGAAATATTAGAGGACAGCTTTACTGACCTCCAGTCTTAAACTCAGATCACATTAAACCTGACAACACTGCAGTCAGAGAAATGTGGAGCTGAAGAGAATAACCCCAGTCCACTCAGAAAACAACACGTAGCAGCTCTACAGTATATTATCTTCCTCTGCTCAGACAATCCCAGTCTAAATGGAAGCTGCAGTCGAGTCAGATGGTTACTCATCTGGTTCCTGTGGTCTTGTCCTGACCGCTGTTGAAGAGAATGTCGGAAAGTGCAGTTTTGTAGCAGACACGACAGAAGATCAGAGGATCTAAAGAAACATCCAGATCATAATATAGACTACTTCAACAGCAATCTAGATTTATAAAGTTGGGTGAACACTTCAACTTAGTTAGGTTTGCATGAAGATTAGGCCAAGGAGGGGAAGAAAACTAATCAATGCCACAACACTAAACACTGACGGCCTAAACTACATCAGAACTACAGTAATTCAGCTCAATTCTACAGTACTAAAGGACTCTATCGTTGTGGCACATTATCTACTTATAAGCACCTGTGAGTGTAATATATTTCAAGCTAAAAGCAATAAAAACAATAAAAAGTTCATCGCATCAAGTCTCTGGAAACACACAAGACTCTAAACCTGAAAATAAAGCAGTGTGCTGTAGACAGATGTGTTCATTTTGCATTTGAGCGTCTCGTTTCTTCTGCCTGTAACTCTCCAATCATTAGAAATTATTTCAACCACCAGAAAAAGGAAGATCGGTGAAATTAATGTGTAAATCTGTTCTGTAGGCTTGAACAAACAAAAACAAACAAACACTTGATTCAACAATTACTTCGAAGGCCCCAGATGAGAAGAGTCTTTGTAGTTTGAGATCAGATCACAACAGAAGTGACTTACAGAGTGACACATTTGAATATTTATTTCAATAGGTACAGAGCCTGTAGTCTATGTCCAACAGGATAGGTATACCATCTATTTTTTTCTTTTGAAACTACATATTTGCAAACAAGGAATGCTGTTGGGGAGGGTGGGCTGTAAATAAAACAACGTAGCCATCAAGAAGTTATAGCTCTACAGTCAACTAAAATTAAGAAACAAAAAGGATGGTAAACCTAAACAGCGCTTTCGTTCCGTTACCTGCACGTGCTTTAAGATGAAGGCACAGCACAGTCCGCCAGAGATGATCTACAAATAAAGATGGACTCTGTTTGCACTACAAGTAGGAGTTTGAGTTTTGTCCGTCTTGCTAATGTTCACACACCTCCAATGCTGCAATGTGCAAACGGTGGAGGATCGCTTGTCGGTCAGGGGCATAAATGGGCAGGAAAAAAAAATAAGTCACAAACATTACAGTAGGTACTTTTAAAAAGAAAAGGAAAAGAAAAACAGCTTACACTTACAAAACTAAAACCCACTAAAATGAAGTATGCTGCAGTTTAGCACATGCAAAGGATATGTCTGAGACCTCTCACACATAAAACAGCTCCCCACATGATCCAAGCCTTCGGGCCGCAGATGAGCCGAGAACAGAAGAGGCGGGGAAACTCATCATGAAAGCAGAGCGCTTAATCTACAAAAGCCCGGGTCTGTGCAAAGGTACAACAGCGCACAATGTGTATCACATGTATTTACACCAGCACTGCAAAATAAAAGCCGAAACGGGGAAGACAGGAAAAAAAAAAAACACTGGGACAAAACACACGTCCCCAACAACCTTCTCGACGCAACACCCAAACTCAGTCCAGTGTCATCAACACTAAATAATAGTTAAAAGAAAAGGGAAAATTAAAGTCACAACATTGTCTTCTTTAGATCACTGATGTCCAGTCATTCCATTGAAGGTGATTTATTTTAATTATTACTCATTTTAGCCTCCTCTTCCGGGCTATTCCACAATTTCATGTTGAATTGGTCACCTTCCACCCGATGTCAACTCGCTGCGTTCGATACATTCAGTCCTGCATTTCTCCAGTCACACACACACACACACACACACGTCCATTCAGTTGCACACACGCAGCACAAAGACGTGCCGCTGGACTGCAGCGTGAAGGAGAGGGCTCTGGCCTGCTGGGTTCAATCTCCAGCACGTCAGATGAAGACGACCCCTCAGCTCAGGGGCCACACACACACACTCTCTCTCATACACACACGTACGCGCCTCAGGCCACCTCAGAAGTGTGTTTGCGTCTCTTTGTTGTTGGCGTTGGTGGTGAGGTTCTCCTTGAGCGTTCATACCTCAGATGATTTACGTCTTGAGACGTCTTCGTTATTCCCATTGGTTCGGTTTGATTTTGTTGAAAAGACACGCGTTCGGTTAAGATGGTCGTGTTTTGAATCGTAGTAGTCAGCCACTCACTCTCACTCGCTCGCATCCACTCAAAGCCGTCTCAAACGCCGCCGGGACGCTTCCTTCAGAAGGAACTCCACTCAATTTCTCTTGGGTTAGATGCAGCTGGATCCCATCAGCCAAGCACAACGGATCTAATATTTCTCACACTCTCTCGCGCTCTCTCTCGCTCGCTCTCTAATTATTTTTTTAATGTTGAACAGAGTGCTGCATCACAAACAAAACTCCAGATTTCCCCCGTCGAGTCTAGAACTGGAACCCTTCTGCTGGCACGTTGGTAGAAGAATTGAAGCTGTACGTTCCTCCTTGGATGGCTTCTGGAACCAGGTTGGAGTCCTCATCAATCTGGAAGAAAAAAGAAAAGAAAAAAAAAAAAAAAAGCACCGGGGCTTGTAAGAATGAGAAACATCAAGAGCTGCATGAGACTTCAAGTGATCGTGTGCACGGGTTCGGTCAAGGGCCAGTTCCACATTAGGACATTGATCATCAGATTCCAGTGACCTGATCACATGCAGCATCAACGGACAACAGAGCAGATCATCAGCACTGGAATTAATAAACATGCAGCACCAATTACTGTAAGTCGTGTGTTATATTTACCGCGTTTATTTGTGTGGTTTGTGTTTCATGCTTCAGAAAATTGACGCTATTTCTGTTAAGGGAGCACCGATACTCCCTAGTTTTTGCGGTGCATTGTGGGATTTTGTAGGGAGTGAACATTCCAGTGCACTGGAAGGATTTCATGATCGAGACAACCCCTAATGTTTATATATAAATAAAAATACATTTATAACATTAACTTTTTTTTCTCATAAACGTATGCATGCAGGTGCATTTGTAGACTAAATAAATCTACACCACACGCATGTACACAGCTTGTTTTGGATGTGATTAATTGAAGTAAAAAAACACTTACATCATCAGACGAGAAGAACTGATCGATAATTTCATAAGCCAGTTTGTAGATGTCCTCATTCTCATGGTTCTGCAGCTGCTCGATTTTCTCCAAACCTGAGCAAACAAAGGAACAAAAATCATCAAGAGATAAACGTCAGCTAATAAAACGGATGATCGTGACCTTCATTTGAATGATCTTAACTCTAAAAATATATTCTCAATACTGTAGAATTTCTTCAAACATCTGTAAAACCGCTGGAATACAGTAACACTGGCATCATAAGCACGCAGCTTTATCTGACAATAGGAAGTCAAGCTTTAGCACTTCCTGATTTTGCCGAGTTAGGCGTGTCCCTGGGTTAACATTTTGCTCAAATCTGATTGGCTAATCACAATGTTGCTGCAGGGACACGCCTAACTCAGCAAAATCAGGTTCTGCCAAGCTTTAATTGATGGTGCCATGTACCAAGCGTGAGGTTTTCTGTGTGGTCACCAGCATTAAGAATGTTTCTTCTTCTGGATATGTACACTGGATTTCCTCAATCAGACGTCTGAGTTGTTCACTGCAGAGTCTAGTAAAGCAGGGTTTCTCTCCCCTGCTCCTGCAGCAGCTCTCAGTGCGGCTCTATCAAACACACACTTGATTGTCCTCAACACCATCAGCTCTCTGCTCACCTCCACACTCCTCGATCAGGTTGGCGATGGTTTCAGCTTCATCGTCAGCCATCTTGAGAATATTACTGAGCCCATCCAGAACCACCTGCACCACCTGGGCATCTTTGACGGTCAGCAGGTTACAGAAGGGAGGAATCACCTGCTGCTGGATCAGGTACGCCACCTGCAGGACGAGACCAACGTTTGAACACCGCCTCGGTCTTCCTTGTGTAAGTTTGTGTGTATGTGAGAGCGAATAACACACCTGATCCTTTCTGCCGCTGATGGTCAGGTTGCTGATGGCCCACGCTGCCTCCTTCTGAGTGCCGAAATCTCCCTGAGACACACAGCACCAGCATTAAATCAACACCAGTGATCCTTCACCATTCTCTACCAGCAGAGGGAAAACTAAACCGGGGTCTACACTTTATATTTTTTAAAGAAGTCTCTTCAGCATATATTTGATCCAAAGTACAGCAAATGCAGTAATAATGTGAAATATTTTTACCATTTAAAATTACATTCATATTGAAATATTTTAAAAATCTCAATGTAAAAAATTGTTCTTTGGGATGTCTTATTTTTGGTTCTGTTGTTGACTGTTCAAAAGCGTTTGGCTGTTAGCGGTGTGTGCTACACTTTGACCCCTGAGCTCTAAAAGCCACTGTTTTCAAGTACTCTGCAGTCAATGAAGAGCGCTCCGGTCACCAACCTTATCCAGCAGCAGGATAATCATGGGCACTAGGCTGGCATCGATGACGGCCTGAACCTGCTGCTGGTTCCCTGCGGTGATGTTGGACAGGAACCACACAGCCTCCTGCGAGAGCATAACATCAGTTATTACATCATACATCATCAGAGCTGATGAGGTGTGAGAGGAGAGCCGGGCGGTGGGATCAGACCGCAGGGCGTGTGTGACGAGTCACGGGCCCTGCTGAGAGCGTGGCGCTGGCGGCTGAGGGACAGGATGATAGCGAGGCTCTAATCATCGGCCAGACCGCAGAGAAGCCTCGGAGCGAGCGGCCCGCCTCAGATGCACTCCTTTATCAGCACTGATCTCTGACACCCCACCCCTCAGCCACACACACACACACTAAACATTAAATCTAAACATTATATTGTGTTACAGTTCAGCATTCACTCAGCCAGCGCCACACAGCATCATCATATCCAACACAACACATCGTTGACATCAGTTATGGGAGCATCACAGATTTGCATTTCACCCCAAAATAAATACTAGAAATGTGTCAAAGACCTTAAAAACATATCATATACTATATCAATACTATATCATACCAGTATCAATATTTTTAAAAAGTCAATTATAAAAGCTTTTACCACTGCTACAGAAATATATGTTAGGAGTCTTCCTAAAAATAAATAAATAAAAAACAGTTGTGTCTTATATTTCTGTCAAACGACCCTCTGAAATATTACACATTGCATCTTTACGTTTATTTAAGGCAAATCAATATGCTAGAGATTACGGGGTGAAATGTGAGGATGCTGTGAGGTTCGAGAGGGCACTGGTTACCTTGTTGATCTTCTCTTTGGGGTGTGTGAGGAGAGCTGGGAAGTGACCCAGAGCGTCACAGTTGAGCACCACCTGAGTTTGTTCATCTGTGCCCGTCACAATATTCCCCACCGCTCGCAGAGCCGCCGTCTGCATTCATTACAATACAAACCATTACATCATGTTAAGCAGTACATGGTTTCATTTAATGCCATTAATAACAAACACACAAAAAACACAGCAAACAAACATGATGTGTTAACCCGGAGCACAAAACCATTCATCAGTACACCACAGGTATATTTGTAACAACGGCCAACATCACATTGTATGGGTCAAAATTAATTATTTTTCTTTTATGCCAAAAATCATTAGATCAAGTCAATATCATGTTCAACAAAGATATTTTGTAAGTTTTCTACTGTAAATATTAAAAATTAATTTAGACCATTTTAAATGTGATTTCCTCCATATTTAGATTTTGCACATTTCAGATTTTCATATACTCACATCTCACCAAAATATTGTCCTGTACTAACAAATGGAAAGCTCATATGTTTTGTGGCCCAGGCTCACATGATTACATGTAACGTAAAGATTTCTTACATTATGTCATCATGTTGAACATTTAATTAAGTGCAAAAAAAATAAATAAAGTTTGGAGCATGTCTCTGAAGTGACACTGACACACATGCTCTTCAGTACCTGAACTTTGACCTCCTGGTGGCTCAGTAAGGGGACGAGGTAAGGTACAATCCCCGAATCGATGACCATCTGGATCTGCTCGTTGCCAGCGTCAGTGAGATAGGACAGAGCCCACACCGTGTCCACCAGGATCTGCACAGAACAGAGTTAAAGCTGCCACCCGAGCAGTGCATGCGCAGACAGAGAGCAGCAGCAGCACTTACATTGACGTCCGTGTGGTGAATGAGCACGCACAGCGCAGGGAGAATCTGTACAGAGAAAGACAAGATCATCAGCAAACAGAGCCACTCACACCTGCTATTAGCATCAATCACTAGCGACTGACGAGGGGAGAGTCAGCAGGATCACAACAGAGAACGAAAAAAAAACTGCAAGTAACTGCACACATGTATATTAAACGCAATAATAAAAACGCAGATAATAAAACGCAGATTTATTATTGTGTACTGTAAACCAGAGATGCCACCAAAACATGACATTATACGAATTCAATAGTTGTAACAAAAACTCGTACCTCCTGGATGGTCTCCATGGGCGGGGGTGGGTCCTTGTGGCGGCACAGGTTGACCATGACCCAGGTGACATTACGGAGGAAGGTGATGGGTATGGAGGGGCTGATGAAGGACAGGAGCGGCTTAACTACCCCAAGACTGATGACGTAATCTCTGCACTGAGGACCATCACCTGTAAGAGCACAGCAGTCATTCAGACACAGCACTCCTGCCCCATCAGCCTCGGATCACCAGACCGAACAGGAGCACCCAATCAATCACTTCGTGGCTAGCCATCAGACAAAGCCCTTGATATTCAGTGCGAGTGTGTGTTAAACCACATGACAATCAGGAAGATGAATGTGTGGCAAGAGCCTAGCATCAGAAACTCAAAACAACACACGCTGCAGAGTGGATCACTCACCGATGATGTTCCCCAAAGCCCAAACCGCCTGCTCACACACATTCTGGTGAGGAGAATGCAGCAGCCGCAGGAACAGAGGAACCGCATCTGCACGAGCACACAGGAAACGCTCACTGATAATTAACACTTAAATATTCCTGGTTTTAGTCAGCTGTAGTTATCATGTTGTTACTCCGAATACAGGCAAAACACATAACCAGGGACGCGCACGGGTGTGCAGGCACAGACAAACAGAGCGCTGGGTAAGTTCAGACCGCTCATTTGCATACAACATGGCTGAATGCTGTTAATGCACAATCAGCGTTTTAGACTAACTGAAACACTACACAAGATTCACATTTCAGCTGAAAGCATAAGTCTAGGCCGGTTTCAGAGCAGAACTACCTGACTTCATTCACTGTCCTGCGTCACGCTGCAGGTTTAAAACGGACAGCACATATGCTTATTCGCCAAAATAAAACATGCCAATTTTAGGTTTGAAAATGATAAGAATGAGTTCTTTGTACTAAACTTTATCTAGTTGTTAGTTTGTGTGATCTTATTTTGTACACAGACCAGATTCTAAATCTTTCTCAGATTCAAATCTTTTATTTTAAGTTAAAACTATTTTTTGAATGTGCTTAAAAACAACTGGTTTAATTAACAACAGAAAAGGTTTTAGAAGTGACATGAACGTGAAAGTGTATCTAGTGCACGTGGTCTCGTTTGTGTGGCGCTGCATGCACAGCAAACAGACGCTCCGCTTCATGGCGTCAGGACACACATGATATGGGCTTCTATCTAAACATTTAGTCTCAATTTAATCTTTTATAAACTGCATTTTGAAAGTTTGAGCATTCAAGCAGAAGTTCAATCAGAGTGAAAGCATTATTAAAGATTTGCCGAGCACAACAAATGCTAAAATACTTGTGTCCAGCAGTGCATGAACCAGGACTAGTGAGAGTATCAGGTGAACGTACTCGACTGCACCACGGCCTGAGTCTGCTCAGATGTGCCTGAAGCGATGTTGGTCAAAGCCCAGGCCGCCTCAAACTGCAGAGAAGGGCTACAGAAGAGAGAACACAAGAGATTACCATGTGGAACCAAAAAAACAAAACAAAAAAACTTGGTGACTCGGTCAGGTCATACTTGTCATCTCTATCCAGACAGTGCACCAGGATGGGCAGGATACCAGACTTGATCAGGTCGTCTATGGGAGGGTTGCGGTCACTCGACAGCAGCTTCCTGCAAGATGAGGTCAACAATACTCAACAGGATGTCACATACGACAGCAAACACACCAGCAGTCAGAGGAAACTCTTACAAAACCCTCGACTGATATTAGCAAACATCTCGATCGATACGAGCCGTTACTCACCTGGCGGCCTGAACGGCGCTCAGCTGAATGCCTTGGTTATCGCTGGTCGCATTCTACAAACAAACACCTCATTAGACGGACACTCACGTCTGTACACACATCATTAAAAACTACTAGGGTGAATCTTATGAAACCTCCACGTCAAAGCCAACTCAAAAGCATCAGATAACACTACAGTCACATGGACACGGCGGTTTTTGTTTTATGCAAAAGGCAAATGTAGATTAGGCTTATTTTACCCAATAAGCAAACAATAACACCAATTATTCTGAAACCACTGCAGGAGCATTTTGTAGGATTTCAAGCACCTGTACAAACCCTGCATTTAGTCACCGGAGGAAATCTGAGCAATAGGGATAGTTGTAGGGCTGGCATAATACATCGAGAAGATCATCACTCGTAAAGTCTGAAAGTGAATTACAGGGGTGTTCACATTAATAGCGAAACTACATGACTCAACCTAACGTTTCATGACACTTAGTGTGTGGATAAAAACTAGAGTAGAGCGCCATCTGCTGTTAAAATCTAGGCTCAGAGTCCTTTCCAGAGGAACCAATGCATTCTGGAAACCTCCGAATTTACTCCCAAGTAATTGTGCATTGATGTATTGTCCCAGCCCTTGGAAGTTGTGAGCATCTCACCTAGAGCTCATGTGTTTTCTCAGAACAGACATCAGATGTTAAAACATCTCCACGAAACAAATCTGATCTTCAATTCCCCTGCTATATGCAAAATCAAAGTTTAAGTCACTAAAAGCAACGGACCATGATCATGCTGAACATACACACCCTGTAATTTATTTCAGTTTGTGGAGGTGTCAAATGTACATGCGTGGCTTTAACAAACAGACACCGTTGCATCTGAAGTCTGCCTCCTGAAGAGGTCAGTGACATCAGACTGCAATCAGAGCATCATCACCTGCTCTTTTCACATCTGACAGCTCTCCGCTCAAAGAAAACACAGTGACTGTGTAAACAGGCCCTCAGAGCTCCTGAAGGGCCACTCAAACACACAGCTAATCAAGGCTTTCTGAAGAGCACATCTCTTTACATACTCTACAGGTTCAGTCTGTCTCTCTTCAGTCGAGCTGCTTGACCGGCTGGACTCGAGTTCACTTTCTTCTGCTGCTTTTTTGGAGGGTTTTCACAAAACTTCAACATTTCCACAAAAATATAATAAAAAAAGTAACACTAATGAATGTTCTTGAGAAGCGGGGCAGGATTTCAGAAAGGATCATGTGTCACAGGAGACTGGAGTAATGATCCTGAAAATGTAACTTTGATCACAGGAACAAACGGCTCTTTACGTTCAAGTAGAGCGCAAACATTTTTAATTGCGTTAACATTTCACTACATCACTGCTGTTACTGTATTTTTGATCAAATATATGCGGTCTAGACGCACAGAAGACACTTCTTCCAGAAACCTTGATCTTAAACAAGTCAGCGGTTTACAAAATAGTTTAGTCACTACGACTAAAAACACTTACAAACATGTGCTACGATAAATGATGATTCTAAAACGTATCACTTTCCCTTTTAGTGTGATTGTAATGTTATTTGATTACATGTGGGGAAAAGCTGAACATGTTTCCATAAGATTCACTTATTAAAAGGATTTTGTTTTTTCAAAAATCAGTAATCATTTCATATTTTTATTTCAACAACTTACCTGCACTATTGCTTCGAGAGATGTGTTTTGCTATTAAAAAAAAAAAAAAAAAAAAAAAAAAAAGAGAAGAAGAATTACAGCAAACACTGAAAACAACTCACGTGCTTAAGCCTTTTCATAAACATTATGAGACAATCAGATTAAAAAGAATAGTTCTTACAGTTCTAAAATCTCCATCTGCGTCAGAATCGTCACAGATGTCCTCGTGTGGCACGTTCCTCCGCTTCAGCAGGTGTTCGTCTCTCTTATTCTACACCAGGTATTAGCAAGTGTTTCAGTGAATCTACATGACTTGATCCCTTACAAAGCTCATTCTCTACCAGTGTGAACAGATCTTACCTTTCTGAGCTCAACCACCACTTCTGTCCGCTGTCTTCTCATCGTCTGTACAGGAGAAACCAGAACCATCATTAATGCCAATCACTAATTCTCACACACCCTGGAATTAAACCAACTCGCCCAAATCTATATGTAGGTCTATAGGTGACCCACCCAACCTACAGAGACATTATGCAATTGAAGATCATTTTAATTGATAATGCGAGACAGCGTTTGCAGGCCTTACTGTGCTTAGGTCATATCAACAGATATAATATCTCCATCAAAGTGTTATGCATTTATTACATAATACTTAAAATCGAGCTGTAAATGATAAGGGGGTGTTCTGGGGAGAACCTGAATAATACAAACCTATTAATACACACACACTTAGGGTCATTCTGCTTAACCTTAACTCACCAGAACGTCGATCAATACTCTTAATTACGGACTTGCACGTTCAGACGAGAGTCGCAATGTGTTGATGTATGTAACGTTAGGGCGCTGTTTCGTGTAACGAATGTGATGCAGTTAAAGCCAGCTCTCCGCTAACACTCACACAAGCGCAGGAGACAGTCACACCGACCTCAGAGATGATACAGACCCTTAATAAAGCGCCTATATGAGCCATATTCACACAAACACAGCGTAGAAACGAGAGCGGAGGATGTTGCTGAAGAGCAGGCCAGCACGGAGCTCATGCTAACACTCACATGACGGCCACTGCGAGGACCAGACGCGATAACCACACAAACTGCGTCCAGAATCACAAATCAGCACCGATCCGAGCGTTTCCCGGCGCTCACGCTAAATACTGTTAATAAATACACACTTTAATGAAGAGCTGCGACGTGCGTTAGCTCGATGCTAATGGCTAGCTAGCCGCGCGGCTAACACCTTCCCGTCACACGCTGGGCTGATTTATCCGATCTATCCTCGTTTAAACGCGTGCATCCTCAATTATTTCGCGGCTGGCGTGATTTGAGTGCTCGATACTGTATAATCGGACGGTTATTTGAGAAGTGGCTGTAAATCTGCTCGACGTCACAGCGGCTTTACCTCCAGATCGCGCCCTTTATTCTTGAAGTTCTTCAGTCGCTGCTTGTCCAGCTTCTCGCTGTCGCTCATGTTTGCACTCATGTCTCTGTGTTGATATTATAAGTAATTAAGAGGTGTTTGTAGTTCTCCGGAGCTGAATGTGTTCGCTCGGCTCTTGTAGATACCGGAATGTTTTATGCTAATGAGGCGCAGTGTATGCTGGGATTGCCGGTGGAGCGGCGCCGCCTCGCAGGGGAGTGTTCCTCCCGTTATATCATAGCTGCTTGAAAAGGGCAACTTGCTGAAATGCTATTTAAACGCGTTTATTTATTATTAGAGTAATTGTTATCAACTTTTTATCAAAAGGATTTCAACTTATAGCCAAAGACTTCAAAGGGCCTTCTGCTCAGCCCAAATCTACACACTCTTCTGACTTTGGTTGCTATATGTTGTCTAACGGGTTATTGTCTATCACACTAACAGGTTTCATAAGAATGAAAATTACACTATTCAAACTTTATCTATCTATCCATCCATCCATCCATCTAGAGCATCAGATAACACAACAGTCACATGGACACTGCTGTTTTTGTTTTATGCAAAAGGCAAATGTAAATTAGGCTTATTTTACCCAAAAAGCCAACAATAACACCAATTGGGCTGGCATAATACATCGAGAAGTGATTGATATTATCTATCTATCTATCTATCTATCTATCTATCTCACCTGCCCAGAGTCATCTTCCAGTAACCCAGGGTCATCAACAG
>JAUMHR010000069.1:1126697-1142249 GCA_032361145.1 Enteromius fasciolatus
CAAGACATATCTTGATTTTCAGCTGTATTATCTTACTTATTTTAAAACACATGTAGGTCTTGAAACGCCCTGGTTGAGAACCCCTGCATCATCATGTATTGAAGACACCACAGAAATGATCTTATCACTACACAGTCATAGACAATTTACATCATTCTGTGTTATTAGTATTAGTATTAGATAGCATGTTTTCCATATGGGAAATATTTGTTACCTTTACTTTAACATACATAATACCCTAATTGTTAGGAAACTGAATCAATGAACTCACAGTGCAGCGGTCAGATATGTGGGAGTACTGGATGATATTACCTGAGCCACACGATCAGAAGAGCTCATAGAGGAAATAGTGCCAGAGCTTTCAGTCCGAGCATAGTGAGCTGTATGAGAAGTGTATATGACCCTCTTCCCACTTGCTCCAAGTCATTACTAATAAAATACAGACTAATACAACAACTGAGATGCATATCTGGTGGTAATAATGGCACTGTTATGGTAAATTATTAATTGCATAACAAGGCTATATAGTTTTGATGCGTGATACAGCCTGAAATCTGTAAATGTTGGGACGTTTTTAAAATTTGAATAAAATGAAAACTAAAAGAATTTCAAATCACTTGAGCCAATATTTTATTCACAATAGAACATAGATAACAAAACAGATGTTTAAACTGAGAAACTGTACACTTTTATCCACTAAATGAGCTCATTTCTAACTTGATGCCTTCTCCAGGTCTACAGGGTCATGTGTCCTCAGACACGGTGTAGCATCTCCTCTACTTTCTGAAGTTTTGTACTGTTACTGTATGCACTTCATACCATCAGAGATGCTGCTTTTGAACTGAACGCTGATAACGCGCTGAAGATCTCCATTTTAAATGACCCTTGCCCCACAGGACATGACACACTTCTGAACCATGTTCACAGTTTGCACAATAGAGAGCTTTAATTGTCATCTGCTTATGTCTCGGAGGATCGTGTTTACAGACAGTGGTTTCTGGAAGTATTCCTGGGCCCATTTAGTAATAATGACAGAATCATGTGACGAGCGATGAGTGTCGTCTGAGCCTTGTCCCTTACACACACAGATTTCTTCAGCTTCTCTGAATCTGTAGATGATGAGATTTGCAAAGCCTTTGTAATTTGACATTGAGGAACATTGTTTTTAAAGTTTTCCACAATCACAGACTGGAGAGCCTCTGTCCATCTTTACTTGTCTCTGCCTCTTTAAGACATCTCGTTTATCCCTAATCATGTTACAGACCTGGGGCCTCATTCATAAAATGTTGCACAGAAATGATCCTAAGTTTGATCTTATGATCATTTCTCAGATATGCATACGTCTGGTTCATAGAATGAGCAAACCACGAACAGGATGCATGCGTACGCTTCTCTTTCAGATATGAAACTTATGAATTGCAAATGATCTTGAAGTTGCACAAATAAATGGTTTCAGCTCTCTGCCTTTTAAATGACTCATAATTAATGTCATTAACATATAGAGTGCCAAAAACAGTTTTTATAAATATGAGTGCTGGCGTGGAGTGTACACACACACACACACACTGTGATCAAATCAGTGCATACACACGCTTTATAAAGGAGGCCCCTGATGTCACTTCACTTAATTAGTTGCTAGACGTTCTCCTGAACCTTTTCAAAGGTTTCCAAGAGAAAGAGCAGGCGTGAATGTTGGCAGTGGCAGCTCCCAGTGCCACTTCCGGTGGCATCCCCAGCTGCCAGAGCCATGGTTTTTCTCGGTTTTTCATGGTTTGCTCGGTAAAAGCAAAACTGTTCTCAGTTGCATGCAGTGTTTTTTTTTTTAAAGATTATTATACATTTTATGTAGGCTGAGTCTTGATCGTTTGTCACAGTTTATTTTAAATAAATAACAGTTTTGATGATATATTATACAGTAAGCAAATGCGAGCAGAGCAGAATAGGTGCGTCGCCGGGAATCTACTAAATCACTAAATCACTCATATTTATATTTCCTAACTGTTGTCACATTTCCAAAGTTCTATTTTGTATTTTTACACTGTATAATATTCTGTTTTATCAAATACAATACATCTCATCAGTGTTTGTATGTATTTTATTTTACATTTATTCCAAAATAATATGAAAAGACAGTAACTATACGAAAATACTATTTGTCTGCTGTTATTTTTAACTTTACCAGCTGGTGTCGCTGTTGAATTACTTTCTACATACCATTGAATTTTACACTTTTAATGTCATATTTTGTAATACTTTTTTGCGTTTATTTGTATTTATTTTTGTAATATCTATCACTTTCTAATCCATTTTTATTTCTGTAAAAACACTGATGGCAGGCAAAGAATGTAGGCAGAAGCTGTACAACACACAATTCAGTAAGCCCTAATCTTTAATTATGATCCTTATGGTTATGTAAATT
The DNA here is from genome assembly GCA_032361145.1 of Enteromius fasciolatus. Taxonomy (NCBI): domain Eukaryota; kingdom Metazoa; phylum Chordata; class Actinopteri; order Cypriniformes; family Cyprinidae; genus Enteromius; species Enteromius fasciolatus. The sequence goes on from JAUMHR010000069.1 coordinate 1,129,117, forward strand.
ATGACTGATTATTTTACATTCGTGCAAATAAAGAATGGGGCTGTTTAAGTAAGTATAGAATTTTTATGTGGGAAAATGTTTTTCAGATTTGGGATATTTCTATACAAATAGCATGCTTATTTAAATTACAAAGCTGCATGGGTGACTTATATGAAGATAAGCATGCATCAAATTTGAAATGAGCTCATTTATTGAATAAAAGTGTAAAAATTGTTAACTTTAAACATCTGTTATCTATCTTCTGTCATTAATAAAATATTGTCTCATGTTTGAAAGTCCTTTAATTTTATTCAAATGTAAAAAACGAGCTTGAACTCGGGTTATATGTGACACCAGCTCTGTTAGAAACAACGCTGTTCTACTGCAACATCTTGATAGAAAAACAGGTGTGTGTAGAACTGGAAACATTATCATTATAGTCATATATAGTCTCGTACAGTACAGTCTGTCTGTCCTAAAATGTTACCCTTAATACTAGACATAGCCTAACTGCCAAACTTTCTAAAAATTCATGCTTAGTTTCACACAAGAGTGTTGGTGGATGTATGATACGTTCTGATTCACACAGGCTGCAGAAAGAAAAGCATGTCTTGAGAAAGAATGTCTTGGAAAGAATTCAGATCCGGCTGTCAGGTGTGCTGAAGTCTTTAGAAAGCCAGGTGGGAAACCCAGATTGCTGGAGAGGTATTTGATAAGCCCTCGAGGCTGCAATAACTCTGGACTTAGAAAACCAGTCCGGCTGCTTTCCTGCTGTACGACAATACCTCTAATATCCAAATACTGTGAGAAAAAGAAGATCATTTTTTCTCCTTATGTACTATGTTAAATAATGTATATTCTATTAAATCTCTGTTTATAATGAACTTTTTCAATCTTCTTCTTTTTTTGACGGTATAAAAACAAAGAAACGCATCAAACAGACCACCGTTGGCTGTGTCCAGGTCAGGTCTGGCAGTGCTTTCTTCTCATTTGTTTAACAGCCCTTAATCCATCTTTTATGGACATATTTGGGCACGTGGGTCTCAGGTGTGGTCCTCTGTGATCCCCGGAGGTGTGACTTCAGTGGCATCTGGTGGCTAATGATGGTATACAAATATCAAAATATCAAAAATATCAAAAGCCTCTACTTGGCAGTAAGAAATAAACATCATTTGGTTTAATTGATTCATTCATTTAAAAAATAACTTGATTAAACGTGCAGTCCCAATAATGTTTTAATATATTCTACTCAGAATAATGATGGAAATCATGTCTCTGTTTATCTCAGTCACACACAGATCATAGGATTTAAGCATCTCAACTCACAGACCGCTCATGAACCTCTCGCTGTAGTGCACACTTCCCTCTAGTGAGGATATCTAACACATCGGGCTCACAGCGCTACACTTGCCTAAATGTGATTTGATGAAACCTTGATATTTACACTCTCAGAAATAAAGGTCTAAATGCTGTCACTTGGATGGCACCTTTTCAAAAGGTACGTTTGTACTTAAGGGTCCATTTAGTACCTAAAAGGTACATATTAGTAATCAGAGAGTACAGAACATATTTGAACTTAATAGGTACGAAAGTGTACCTTTTGAAAGGATACCATGCAAGGGACAGCATTTGGACCAGAATAGTGAAGTATTTTTGTGTGATAGGCTACAGCGTTGTTTACTCTCTTAATTACATCAGTTCCACACTTCAAGTGTCCCTGTTATGGGTTATGAAAGGTTCATATTTTGGTTTTGGGAGCCCCAAACAACAGGCTGACATGCATGAAAGGTCAAAAACACTTTTATTGTCTTATATAATGTCTACATTTATTTATTTATTCATTTTTTTACTTTGCTTGCTTAACGACTCCCAAACAATTCGCTCAACGATTCATTTTTCCAAACCTCTCCTTTCCGTGACAACAAAGACATACCACAAGAAAAGCTGGGCATCGATCGCTGAACTATCTTCACTCAGACACTTTTTCAATTTCTTTTTTGAAAAAGTGATTGTATATCATTTTGTTCACTTTTTTTTTCCCCCAGTTTTTTTTAGGAACATGATTGGAACGTTTTATGTTTGTAAATTCAAGTTTTTTTGTTTCTTCTTAAGTAGTCTACCAAGACAGTGAGTAAAGCAAATGTCTGAATAGGTTAACTTTCTCAAATAAGGGTACATTTGGTGTCCCCACAAAAACAAATCATTATTTTTTCTACTTTTTTTTCCAAATGGTACAATTTTGTTGTTATTTTAATTTATTTATTGTTCTTTATGAATTACAAGATGTGAAGTCTATAAAAATATTTATTTTATTATAAATTTATTTTAAAAGTGTCTTAAATAGCCAAAAATCTGGAATTCTTCTTGTCCGCATTAGTCGGTGTATTTTTTGTGATTGTGTGTTAATGTTCAATCAAAATATTTTATGGTACTTATTTTTTTGGGAACAGTTTATTCATTTTATTTATTAAATAGTTACTTAATTCTACAGCATTTATTTATTTATTTTTTCCCCAAATCTCGTGTCAGCTCTGTTACCAAACAATATTTTGTCTTTAAAGTGGTTGAATTATCTCTCAGAATTGCAGAAGTTACAGGAAGTGATGTCACTTTCTCTCACTGATAAGATCTGAATCACTGGAGAGTGTCTGTGCTCTCTCTGAGAACATATTTGAATCTAAAAACTTCTTACGCCAAGAGTTATTTTTAAAACGTCAACTCTGTTACCACAATATCAGAAGGAGAACAGAATGTATTCCTGATCTCACACGGGGTTGTTTAAAGCTCTTTTAATCACGTTTTCATACGTGTCATGTGTTCTTAGCATTTATGCCTAAAATTTAATACAAATGTCAATCCTGTTACACTGCTGTCTCCATTGTACGTCTAGGTAACAGAGTTGACGGTGACAGACACCAGATGTACCCGCAATTATAGAATGAGTCATATATACATAAAATGAAGATAGCCTATAAATATTGATATGCCAAATTTAATCGGTTGATGCAAAGAGTGAAGCTGAAACGCACTTTAAAGGACACGGAGGCACTTGTGCAAACACTTGCATTTTTTCTTAATAAGAATGGATATTTAAAACGCCCTTATTTTTCCTCATAAGGGTAAGAGTATAAAAAGACTCGTCTCAATGATTCAGAGTCAACTCATTCCCTTGAGAGACAACAACTTTATACACTTTCAGATTTAGAAACATACTTAAAGAAAAACACAAGTAGTAGTTTGTGTTTGAGGGGTGAAAACATGATGCACCTTTTCTAACATAAGGATTCAACACTGTTATTTTCCCCTCAGTGCTGGGATGAATGGCAGAGTCTGGGGGAAGCGAGGAAGAGGGACTGGGAAGGACGAGCGGGTGAATAGAGTGCGCAGTGTTCTGCGGGCTTGGGTCAGGTTTCTGGGTCAGTTCTGGTAACACCACTGCCCAGCACTTTGTTGAGGTTCAGTCTGGGTGACTGTAACCGTGAAGCACTGGGCCAGAACCGTAGTACACCCCCCCTCGCTCTATTCTCAAACACACATTTCTGCTGCCTGCAGTCTTCAGCGTTTGGAGCCTGATCAGAGGGACACGAGACGAGCCTGCTGTCTGGTAAACACTTTTACTGATGCTTTTCACTGACTCTCAGGATGCAGTGCTGCTGCTGACGGGACAGGAGTTAGTTACATCTGATGATGACTTTCAGTTTGATTTTCATTTTTTAAATCAGAAATTAGAAAATGAAACACAAACTTTTCTAGAATCTTAAATCTAGGTGCATTTCTAAATTTGCAAGTTTGTTTGTTTTTGAAAATTTGAACATCTTTTCAAAAAATGTAAAAGATAATGTCTGATCTTTTCTCTGGGATGGACTGGCAGTCCGGCTGTATATACTTCACATCTGCTTTGCATTTCTCAATTCTTTTTTGAACCTTAAGCAAAATAAAAAACAAAAATGTCTGCTGAGATTAAAAATACCATTTTCCACAAGCTTTTGCCAAACAGTGATTTGCACAGTTTTGGGATGTTTTATATACATGCATTTTATCATGTGTTTTCAGTCATGCTATCAAATTAATCGCACCCAAAATAAAGGTTTTATTTAATAAATAATATATCTGTGTGTACTGTGTATATTTATTATGTATATATAAATACACGCACAAAGTATATATTTGGAAAATCTTTACATATATTTATATTCATGATATTATGTATAAATATATCTAATATATAAATGTAACAAATTTTTGTCAAGTACATGCATGCATGTCTGTGTATTTATATGTCTATAATAAATGTACACACAGGTATATTACGCAAATAAAAACTTTTATTTTGGATGCTATTAATCGCTAAATGAAATTTTGATTAAAATCCTTTATAGTTTTGCAGTGTGACATTAAATTGTTTTTTACATGCTTTAATGATTCATTGAGAGAGCACAGACATCTTTTTTAAAGTGAGCAGTTGTTTTGTCTATTCTTCCGTGCCTTTTTACACAACCATCATTTTCTATAACCCTGAGAATCAAAAAGCTTTCCAGTCTGTCTTGGGAATTTGAAGGGGGAAAAAAGCAAAAGGTGAATAGTCCAAAAGCCTCTCTATTCCTGACAAGGTCACAGTGATCTCCATTAAAGGCTTACCAGCGGAGCACAGCCTCAGCCGTTACCAAAGACACCTCCAGCTCAGGTGACACGCTCAAATCCCCTTCAACAGGAGCAAACACGCTTTACATTCAGCACAAGATGCACTGATCGACTCTTTATTTGCAGTTTTAGAGCTCTGTATCCGAGGAGCGGTATAAGTTCAGAGAGTGTGTTCGCTCCTGATTGTGGAGCAGCTCGGCAGGGCTCTGGGGTTGTATTGTGATACCGGCTCCATGTCCTATGGTTTACCCTGTCTCGCTCCCATAAGGCTTTTCAGGACCGGGGGGGCCGGTGCTCTCTTTGCATGGGCCGGGGTAAAGTGAGCACTATGGCTGGGTTTGTCTTGAATGGCGGAGTGACACCAGCAGGTCAAGGTGGAGTATTACCCTCCTGAAGCAGCCCTTGCTCTCACGTTTCAGATGGGTATCGCCCCCTGGCCCTGCTGTGCTCCGCATACCTGCGTCTATAGCCTAGGTTCCCGTCTGAAACATAAGACCGACTGAATTCTCTTTATGCCTCTTTCAGCTTCACTGATTCCAGAGGTTCATGGGTAGGATGAGAGAGAGAGAGCGAGAGAGAGAGAGGTGTACAGCACATGAATGTGTTTATGCTCTCTTTCTTTACAATACATGACACCAGTATTGATACTTTTTCAGAAAATGTAGGTTATAAAAAATAGAGTCCTACTTTATATTAGGTGGCAATGCATTTAAAGTAGTGCTGTTGAGCGACTAGTCATATCCAAAATAAAAGCTTTTGTTTACATAATGCATGTGTGTGGGTGTGTTGTGTATAGGCCTATTTATTATATACTATATATATATACATACATCCATGTATATATTTAAGAAATATGTGTTGTTTATACGACATAATATAAATTATATGCATGTAAATATTTTTAAAATAGATTGTATGCGTGTATTTATGTATACATAATAAATATACACAGTACACATACATACATTATGTAAACAATTACTTGACAATTACTTTAGAATGTGATCAGTTGTTTTACAGCACTCATTTAAATTCAGGTCACACTTTATATTAGGTGGCATTAACTTCTATGAACTTACATCAAAACATAAGTACTTATTATGTTCATATTGCACAGTAAAATACAATACAGGTAAGGTTAGAGACAGGTTTGATTAGGTTTAAGGGTTGGTTAAGGTGCAAGGGACAGGTCAACAGTAAAATTATAAATGTAAGTACAGATATTTATAGATGTACGTATAGATATTTTTTAAAATACGAGTGCAATGTAAAATCATGTATATATGTACACCATTAATGCATTGTGTTAATTTAAAACAGTAGTGGGACCTAAATGCATCATCTGTCCATGCTCTTATATTTTAAAATGCCTGCATGTTGTTATATCTGTAATTAATGTCTGTACATTTATAATTACACTGTTGACCCATCCCTTACACAGTAACCTACCCATACCACCTAACCTGTCTCTAACCTACCCGTACTCCATACTCAATACTCTTGCTACTTAATAGCAGTAGAAGTGTTTTGCAATACATTATGAATAGGTAAAAAAAAGAAGTGCGTAGTAGTTAATGCCACCTTATATAAAGTGAGTCCTAAAAAATTGTGGAAACATAGTTTTGAAATGTTCCCAAAATGTAAAAATGTCTAGTTTTCTTGTTATTATAATGTTACTTAAAGGTTACAAATAGTTTCTTAAACTATTCTACTAACTTCAACCAAATATAACCTCATGTAAACATACTTACAGTTCTTACAGTGATTTAATAGTTACAAAAAACTTTCTTACAATGTTCAAGTACGAATAACGTCATTTTTAAAATGGCTTAGAAATAGAAATATTCATGTTTCAGCGTTGTTATTATTATACTATCAATATTTAAAACAGTTGAGTACATTTTGAAGTATTCTTTGATGAAGAGAAACATCAAAAGGCCAGTATTTATGTCAAATAAATAAGCTTTTGTAGTATCCAAATACTCAAATTCTGCCTATTTTTTATTTATTTTTGCAAAAACTATATAAATTGCTTACAATTGGTCAGAAGAGATGAAAGACATTTATAATGTCACAAAAGATTTCAAATAAATGTGCTGTTCTTCTGCCATTTCTATTCATAAAAGAAAGCAGAAAAATTATACTCTGCTTTTTTCAAAATAATAATAATAAAATATTAAGAATATCAGAATATCAAAATGGCTTCTGAAGAAACATGACCAGATGCTGAAAATGTAGCTTTGGGATCACAGGAATAACTTATATTTTAAAATAAATTATAATAGTGAACAGTTATTAAAATATTGTTTTTGCTGTATTTTGAACAGAAGAGACTCGTTTAAAAACAGGTTTGACTGGAAGTCATTGTGTTTAAGCATTGCACAGTTTTCCTCTGTAAGCATGACATCTCTGACCGCTGTGCCACATCTCTCTGCTCAGTTTTAAGCAGCCGTCTCTGTGAATGACCCCTAACACATCACACACACTCTCTAAGCCGCTCATGGTCGCTGGCTGCCAGGAGCCTTCATTTTACCTCAGAAGCAGCTTCGTTAGATAAGCCATTTCCCTCCAGAAAACAGTCCAGGCTGAAGTGAGATTATCGCTGCTCTTTTGGACAAAAGCTTTTTTGGAGTGACACCAAACAGATTGGAATGAGACTCTGATTTCCTGACTGAGGCCGTTATATTCAGCTGGCAGCTTCTGGTCTCAGCGAACGCTCTACAGTCCAGCATCACCTGTCTCCAACTATTGTGAGAATGAAAGTTCTGACCCAGGTAATCAGTCGGTGTTATATCGATGAAAGCTGTCAGCTCGGCATCTGTCCATCCAAATTTGTCCTGGATCATGTGTCTTGTTGCCCCTGGTCCATCCGCCCAGATGTCAGAGCAGTATTTTTTCTGTACTGCTTGCTCTTGGTTAGATGGCTTGCTTCACTTCTACTCTTTTCTCTTGGCCACTTACTAACAGCTAGAACAGGGTTAGCTGTAACGATTGTGACCCAGAATGTGTTGGAGAATGAAATGCTTAAATATGTGAACATATTGTTTTCTTTTTAATGTAACAAACCAAGAAACCTTTTCCAAATGAATACCCTGTGGTGTAAATACCAGTTAGACGAAATAGCTGCATAATATTAGATTGTTGGGTGAGTTACCAACTAATTACCATACTAATCACTGTCTACACAAAGCATTGCACTTATGACTATTGCACTTCCTGAACAGTACAGGATAGACTGCTCTTTTGATTATTTCAGATGAACAAAATAAAATTGTATTCATTCTTTTTGAAGTATTCAAAGGGCAAAGCATTAGATATACACATTTTGATTGTTTTGAAAGTTCTATATAGAATAATGAAGTTACAGCAGAGCGCATTGAGTAAAACCTTACTTTACTTTTTTTTACTGGTCCAAACACACAAGCTCCAAATGTCTTCAGTCGCACAGAAATGTTGCTTCTCTTTAGTTTTTAGTGTGCATTGGGAATATTCTGTGTCCAATAACAGTTTATTATCAGTCCATTGTGAGACTGAGATGATTCCAATATGAATCAGGTGCCTAGGTTGGAGATCTGGAGATCTTCTACCCTGCTTCGACACACTTGCCTGTTATTTTCAAGTGACCCCGAACACCTTGATAAGCTGGTCTAGGTGTGTTTATCAGGCTCTTCAGGAGTGCTATCTACCCTCTGTTGTCTTGATAATCTAGTAAACATCTCTGGTTTAGAATGAATGTAAAACAACTTTTAAAATAGATGTTTGTAACTGATGATTAAATAATAAAGGGCATACACCTGGAAGGCGTACTGTACTCATGATCCCATGAAACTAATAATGTATGTTATAAGTGACCTAAAGGCATATGATAAGAGTTTGATGAAAAGCAAACTCATAATGTATGTAATTTACAACTTCCTCTCCTATGCACTTTTATGAGAATTACAGCATCAGTTGATGTCAGCACAGACCATTTTGAGAAATAAAACATTAATATGAGAGCAATGCCTGGATTTGTGCTCAGGAATGATAAAATGGACTCTTCTGGACAAAAACTGGTTAAGTTTTACTTTAGTTAAAAGTTTTTTAGCGATTTAGCGATGGTTTCTCGTTGTTAATATTTTATATATAAAAATATTTTCCCTTTTTAGGTTTAGTGTCCATTGTATTCCAAAAGTTTTAAGACATAGCATAAAATAGATGTTGGACATTATGTCGGACAAACGCTGCATTTTGGTTGAAAATGATAATAGGGATGACGTCAGTATTTGACATTAACTTAACGTTGGATTTTGGTTACACACCCAAAAAACAATAAAATATCAACATCAGCTGACGTCGGTATTGGACATCAATTTAGCACTGACATTAGATGTTGAATTTACATAGAATTTGGTCACCTGACGTTGCAACCAAAATTTAACCAAATATCAACATTATGACATTGTGCATTTTTTTGTTGTTGTTGTTTTCTGAAGCAATACAATCACTTTATATGATGAACAGACCACACTGGTTCTTGCATATGCCTTGCATTTAATGTTAGCGATGTATCACCATATCTGAACTGGACTCTATACATGAGTGGATCGTTAATTTGATTTGAGTTGTTTTCCTGTCAGCATAGTTTTCCTTAATGTTTATTTAGCATGCATCCTAAAGGTGACTGATATTGATCAACTGCAATTAATCAAATCTTTCTCTTTCACCACTTTATACACATGAAGTTTTAACAAATTACAAGGTGAAGTTTGGTCCAGGCCTGTAAATGCTTATTCACATTTCTCCTCATCCTCTACAGACAGAAAATGGGGATGATCTTTGAACGTGCCATCTTCGTAACTGTGATAGCACTAACCTTTATAACCCTGTGTGACACCATCAAGCCCACTCAGAGGCCAAAGTACCAGTACACCAAGAAACCCCCTCGAGAGCTGGTCCAAACCACTGTATATGTAGGCAAGCCTACGGCCACCGCACGGATTGTGGACTACACCAAAACAAGAGACCGCTTCCCTGCACCTGTCACAACTGAAAGCACTACCATTCCTGCTGACAACTATATCGACTACCCTACAGACACCACCGCATCTCCCACCACGGCCAAAGAAAATTACACGCTAGACTACAATGAATGCTACTTCAACTTCTGTGATTGCTGCCCTCCAGAGAAAGGCCCGCAAGGCTTCAAAGGAGATGTAGGACTGCCAGGTCAGCCAAACAAAGCCATACGCTCCGTGTGTTCTTACAGCAAAACAGGCCCAGATTTACTACAAAGAGCAAATTAGTGTGAGACCAATAGGATGCTGTTAGCTCATGTCAAGTCACCTTTATTTATATAGTGCTTTTAACAATACAGATTGTGTCAAAGCAGCTTTATAGCTTTGAACAGGAAAATAGTGTGTAGTAACGCAAAATGACAAAAGTAAACACTCAATTTTCAGTTCAAGTCAACACATCATTGGTTTAGTCAGTGCTTATCCATATTGACCATATTGAATTTGAACTTCAGTAGACCTCTAACAGAAATAAAGTCAGTCTGGTCAGTCTTTAAATTCAGTGTTTGTCTTCACTTGAAGTCACCATGATGGTGATTAGTGTTTCTACTGGGTTTTTATTTTTTACAATAAGTTTGACTTTGCTGGATGCTATTGATAGTGTGTTTATAGATTGTGTTGCTATCTAGGTATTCTATAAGGTCAGCCTCATTGTAACTTTACCCATGCCTTTCCATCGCTTTTCCATTGTTTCACTGCATGTCTTCAGTGCATCCAGACAGTAGACTTTTAATTAAAAAAGAGGGTTTGCTATGGTACAGGTTGGTAGTAAATCTGGCCTCTAGAGTGTTTCTTACTGTAGGTTTGTGGAGGAAAACCAGGTTTCTGTCATTTTGTTTAATGTTATTGCAGGCCCACCTGGAGAAAAAGGAGAACCTGGACCCAAAGGTTTGCCCGGCCCAATAGGGCCAAAGGGCTTTTCAGGATCTAAAGGAGATAAAGGTACATGCTTAAACAGATTATACTGTATATGGACATTATCCTGATTATCCAGCTGTAATGTTGATATTAACATGCATGTTTGAGACTTCCTATTGTTTTTAACAGGAGAAAAGGGTGATCAAGGAAATATAGGAGTGAATGGGTCTCCAGGCATCCAGGGAAAGGCTGGAATGAAAGGTGAACACAGTTAACCATTAGCTCCCTGCAAATATTATACCCAATAAAAATGAATAAATGTAATATATTTGTACTAAACAGGTGAGATGGGTATTAAAGGTGAGAAGGGTGCAGCTGGACTGCCGGGATTCAAAGGTTCGAAGGGAGAAAAAGGAGATCCAAATCTGAATGTGTCTAAAGGTGATCAGGGAGAGCCAGGCAAAGATGGACCACCAGGACCCCAAGGCATGACTGGTGAAAAGGGTGAAAAGGGTGATAGAGGAGAGTGCGGTTTACTTGGAGACAGAGGCCAGAAAGGTGAGCCGGGTGATCCTGGACCACCAGGCGTGCGTGGAGACCCTGGACCATCCGGGCAACACGGCATGCATGGGACTCCAGGAATCGCCGGAGAGCGTGGGGAACCCGGAACCCCTGGAGCAAAGGGCGAGCCAGGAGCACGGGGAGCAGCGGGAGTCAAAGGTATGAGAGGTCTGAGGGGAATGAAGGGTGACCGCGGCCTTCAAGGAAAACGAGGAGACCGAGGCCTCCGGGGACTAAAGGGCTCAATGGGTCAAAATGGATCGAGAGTAAGGTCTGCTTTCAGCGTCGGCTTATACCCGAGCAAGTCTTTTCCCCCATCGGGATTTCCAGTTCGCTTTGACAAGATCTTCTACAACGGAGAAAGCCACTACGACATAGTCACCAGCAAGTTCAACTGCACCTACTCAGGAGTTTATGTGTTCTCCTACCAGATCACGGTGAGAAACAAGCCGCTGCGCGCTTCTCTGGTGGTGAATGGGGTGCGGAAGGTACGTTCGAGAGACACCCTGCAGGGTCAAGACATTGACCAGGCGTCCAATCTGGTGATCCTGAAGTTGGAGGTGGGAGACCAGGTGTGGGTAGAGACGCTGAGAGACTGGAACGGTGTGTACTCCAGCAGCGAGGATGACAGCACCTTCTCTGGGTTCTTGCTCTATCCTGACTAACAGCTTCTTCATGGCTAGATCTTGAACTGAACTTTACATGACATGGACATGGGAGAAATTTATGACCAATTACAGTAGATGTAGTGTATTTAGTTTAAACAAGTATTAAAATGAATATCCCATTTTGTTAACCACATCAGATACTTATTTGATTTCAAAATTAAATGTGGACAGAAAAATCTTCAAATCTACATATTCACAAAATTGTCATACAGTGCATAGTATGTGTCGTGAGAACGCTGTGCATCTCGAACATTCGGTACACTTTATGATCAGAAAATAATCGTTTTAATTAGATGACAAGTCTTCTTGTAATTGTTTTGCATTTTGGTATACAATCTTGATTTACCACTCAGAGTTGGACAAAAACTAAACAATAGAAAGAACAGTGATTTGAATCGTTCTGATGATGTTTCATGTGCCATTTAAGCTTCTTATTGATTGGTTACATATCAATGAGGCTATATGACAAATAGACAGGTATATCTGAATATTCCACTCAACGCGTTGTTTTTCAAAGAGGCATCATTCCATAAATGGTTTATTACTCAAAAAATAAAATAAACAGAAATCATCAAATCATATTTTATGTATTGTACGAAATACAAATTACAATGTAGGCTTTGGGTTGATGGGTTTCTGAGCACTTAAGTAATAAAATCAAGCAAAAATATCACTTTGATTAATGCCTCACTTTCCTCACAACAAAGTGAAAATGTACAATGTTGGCAAACCAAATTATGGTAACACTTTAAGGGACAATTCTCACTGTGAACAAGAATATAGCATATTAGTACTTTTCATAAGTCTGTCAGTCCGTTCAGTCCTGATGGTTAATAATAAACGATCTTGGTTTGTTAATGGAGGCTTGGACACTATTAGTAAATAGTGGGAACTGGACCTTAAAATAAAATGTGACCAAAATCACATTGAATTCTAAATCTTGTTTTAATGCAGCATCATCAGGAACTTGGCTGATAGATTTATAAGACTCAAAAATGACCTAAAAATTATGCATTTCGGAACACAAAGACAGAAATTAAAGTGGTCATATGATGCAATCTGTTAGTGCGTAGGTAAAATCCCTAAAGTTTAAAAGACTAAAGTCTCAAAACCAAAGAAATATTATTTATACAAGTTATGACTTGTCCACGCCACACTAAAACAGCATGTTTAAACACCCCTCACTTTTCTACGTAACAGAGTGGGTTTATTCTGGCTGTAGTGTCGCCATGTTCTGGAGACGCTGTGTGTCGTTGTGAAAGTGCTTCCAAAAGGACACGACTAGAAATCAGTGTTAAGTTGTGTTTCAACACTGTTCCAGAACAGCTGAACACAGATACTGGAGAGTGTTCAGCACATTTACGGAGGACTG
>JAUMHR010000069.1:1142553-1156268 GCA_032361145.1 Enteromius fasciolatus
CAACCAGCTAGTAGTGCATTACAATAGTCCAGTCTAGAGGTCATGAATGCATGAACTAGCTTTTCTGCATCAGAGACAGGTAGCATGTTTCGTAGCTTCGCAATGTTTCTAAGATGGAAGAATGCTGTTTTTGTAACATGAGAAATATCAAAAGACAAGTTGCTGTCTAATATAACACCCAGACTTTTGACTGTAGAGGAAGTAACAGGATATCCGTCTAGTTGTAAAGTGTGTGCAACAGAAAGCAAAGTGCAAAGTAAATAACTCCATTCTTACAAGTTTGTAAAGATTAAAGGCAGGAACAGAAAAAACAAGGAATAGCTCAAAAAAAAAAAACCATACAAATAATGTATGTGATAATGTAATAAGAAAGCAAATAAAGTTTTCAGTTTACAGTGCGAGTCTACTGAAACTCTTTTACATTGTATCTGCGCTGTATAATGCTGGAAGCATCTGTGAGAGTGCAGAAACCAGATGCAATGACAATGGTTGCGTTATGCAATAGAAGTAGATCTACATATACATTATTTCATACACAAAAACCTTACCCAATCATAACAGCATCTGTTTACATTTAAGTCTTAAAGGAGACATGTCTATTTAAATCAGTAAAGAAAACAGACTTTTAATTTGAAGATATTTTTGGTATTTTGGTGCTGATGTAATAGTATCTTAACAGTTTGACAAAAGGGCGAAAAGACACTGCTTGTGTGAACAGCAGATGCGGTACATTTACCAGAAAAGGTCAACTTGTCAGTTTCACGGTAACTTACCAAGAGTAATGTGTGAAAGCAGCCAATGTCTTCACCTGGTGTCGGCTGTATGCTGCTTTATCACACATATCGTGTCAGTCAACTGGTAGACAGCTCTAGTTACGAGAAACAACCTTAAACTATTTTAGGAGGTGGTTGAAAATAAAATGACCATTTGTAGTGCAAACACTGAAAGCAGCGTTAAACTCCGTTAAACATCTGAAACCGCTGGAGAAGCACAATCATGCACACTTCTTCAGTCTGTCAGATATCGAACCACACATTGGAGGCACGACAATTATGCTTAAAAAAACAAAACCCACACACATTTGTGTTCAGATTCAAAAGAGGTTTGGGAAAAATGTGCACTTTTTAATGGTGTGAATTTGATATTTGCTTTGATTCATTTATTTCTTTTTTTAACTCATTTTCATTTTTGGTGGAAAAAAATGAAACACCACTGTTTTCTATTCCTTCAGCAGATCATTTTATTTATAACTTTTTTAAATAGCATATTTCTGGCTTCATACCCAGATCATTTAGATAACCAAGCGTGGTTACAGACTGTTCATAATGGAAAACCACATACCACAGCCAAATTGTAACTTTGCATGCATAACCAATATTTTCATAGGACAAGAGGTCATTTAAAATGATGAACTCACTAAAATCAGGTTTTCTTTCATACTGTAACAGCATTTCTTCAAAGTTGAATATGCAGAAAATAAATATATGATTATAAATGTTTAAATAGTACCATGTTCAGGATTCATTTGTTATACAGAGTAATTTCTCGTCCGTTAAAGCACACCTGGGATTGAAGCTCGTCTGTAGCATAACTGCGGTTCATGCCTTAACAAATCCTTGCATTACAATGACCACAGTCAACATCACACCAGAGTGACTCACCTATACGATTAATAGGGCAGCTAATATATAGATCTACCGAACCCTCACCTGTACGGTCCTTATTTTTAATTCTTAATTCGAAGGATCAATAATAAGGGCAAAAAAACTTAAGGAAGCTGAGTTGAAGTGTATGTACTAAATAAATTAAATGTACTAATAAGTTATGCATTCTCATATTTCAGTTGAATGAAGCAATAAAATCAGTGCAAGAAACAATAAATTTAAAGAATTTATAATTAATACCCATCAAAATTCTTATCCATTATTATATGACAGCGATTCTCATGAAAACATTCCCAGGCCATATTTCACCTCAAAAGCAATTACAATTATGTAGTATTGTTTGAGACTAATGACATGTTTCTTTTTCTTTTGGCATTGCAACATCATTTTCAAAACAGGATAAAACATTGCTCTTTTTCTTTGTGACTCTTATTCTCAGTAGTGATTCTCAGTAAGTTTTTAACATTTATATTCACACGAATCAGATGCAGTACAGCCAATACCACCATGACATACCTACTTGAAGTATTGTTTGTTTTTTTCACAATACCACGAATCGTAATGGTCCTAAAGCTAGAATTCGAATGGTCGACTTATTATTTGTTTTCATTTTAGAGTAAAATATAAACCTATGACTGCTGGTCACAGCGTGAACGTATTCAGTCCCATTCCAGCCACAGAGACCGTCACTCGCCTGCAGACTGAAGAATTGCTGAATCAGTGTCCAGTAAAGATGGCAGCTATCCGGTGAACTTCTGCGGCTGTAATGGAGGAGGCAGGCTGTCTCCACCTACGTTGTCCGAGTCAATAGTGAAAGCTGTAGAGGTGTGTGTCCGTACAGGAGGTCCTTCTAACATGCCCATCACTGACAGCTCCTGGCCGTCGCTCCATTCGATGAGGTCCGTCTCCTCCGCTTTCCTGGGCTCCACGCAGCGCTGCTCTCTGAAGCCGTTCTGGGAGCTGTGGCCGGACGAAGAGGCCTTGGGACCCGGTGGAGATGACGCTCCGGACATGTAGAGCTCAAAGTCTTCATGACTCAGGTTCAGCGACTGCGCATCAAGCTTCTCGATGAACGCCACGGCGCAGCACTGCAACAGAAACGAGTTCAGAGATGAGCGGCCTGGTTATACAGACACTATACGAGATTCCAGAAATTCAGCTGTTGATTCTTCTTTACTCCTGGTTAAATTAAAATGATTAATAAAAAGGGCATGTCTAATTAACTAAAGCCATGAAACATACAACATGTTTAAAAAACGCTGAACAAAAAATACATTTAAGGCCCTATAAAATGTTTTGTTGTTACCAAATTACTTTGGTAATTTTTGATTAAAGAACTTATCATTAAAAACATTTATTCTTAAAGCTGCAGTACATACATTGTATTTAATTTATTTCAGTGAGTACACCATGAATTTTCCAAACGGTGTTTTTGGCTTATCCTCTACCCTTCACCTTTCATAAGTGTTCATATTTGGACTGTTTAGTCTGGTTCTGGTAGGCGCTGCTGCGGAAGAGCCCTGTACCTGTGTGACTCATCATGGACAGAAACAGAGAGAAGTAGATCCGGCTACAATCTTCTTCCACTAGACGCAC
Organism: Enteromius fasciolatus; assembly: GCA_032361145.1. Taxonomy (NCBI): domain Eukaryota; kingdom Metazoa; phylum Chordata; class Actinopteri; order Cypriniformes; family Cyprinidae; genus Enteromius; species Enteromius fasciolatus. Next base: position 1,145,814 of record JAUMHR010000069.1, read on the forward strand.
GCAGTTCTGTTTATAAACTGCTACACCACTAAACGTTACCGACTGCAGCTTTAAACAAGCCTTTAGAAATGTTTTTGCCCTTTTGGAAATTCTGTGTTGTGCATTATTCAATTTCTTCTGGTTGTCAAATGAAAGTATAACACATAATTTCGTTTTAATTTTCTAACATTTTAATCTTTTAATTGCTGAAAGTTATTTTCTGAAACACACCTTTCTTTTTCTAATTAAAACATGGAAGACATTTTGTGTGATTTTTCTGTAAAAAATAAAGTTTTATTATTTTAAGTAGTAGTAGTAGAAGTAGTAAGCCAAAATAGTAACACACACACACACACACACGGTCAGAATTGTTGGTACCCTTGGTACACACGATCAAAAATGAATGAAAATACATTTTGTTAATCTTCATCGTTAAACTATTATTAAAAAAATAAAGAAAATCCCCAAAATCCAACCTTTCATTTGAGAATAAGTGTATTTAAAATGGGGGGAAATATCATTATATACCTGAAATATATTCCCATTCATACTATAGGAAGGTAAGAGCCTATGAATTTATGAACGAACCGCTCATTTTAAAATGGCCTGATCTACGGACAGCTTCTAACATTACAACGCACATGATAACAAACCCACTTCACCAGCTAAGAGAAATATACAAGTTACCACAAAAATGGGAATTCAAAAACACAACACTTGTTTCTCTGATGCATGAAGTCTATACGCATCTATTTTCTTGAGTTATACATTTCCATGACTATGGTATGACTCAGAAAAACCGAATCACTTGAACATGAAGTATTACAGATGCAAGTAAACCAGATGTCATACAGCTGGAAGTACTCTAGTGCTCTTCAGGCCGTGCTTAATCCCAGGTTATCGTTTAGAACCAAGTATTTTATTATTCTATGTTTAAGAATGACACAATGACCTTTTGTGTTTAGCAATAACACACAATACACACAGTAAGTGAACTCGTACCAGGTTAGTGAAGTAATAGCCGTCCTCTCCGCTCATGAGGCGGCTGGGGTTGCAGAAGCGGGTGATGTACTGGATGTTGGAGTGTAATCGAGGCGGATTGGCCTTCAGCACGATGTAGACGAGAGTGGGTAGGAAGTCATCTGCTGAGGCGGCGGCTTTCTTACTGCCCTGGACAGCAGTCATGATGTGCTTACTGCACCTGGTGACACACGCCAGCTTCTCCTTGGGAACCTTTTTAGAGTCCAAGTCGATCAGGTCTTTTAAAAAACAACAACATTTACATGATGTTCATCAGTGCATCGTCTTCTAACAGCAACATTTATTAAGTGTTTAGAGTCAGAAAAGACGAATTATGGAAGTGAAATGCCTATTTGTGCAATATATATTAGTGCTGTAAAACAATTAATCACGATTAGTAACATCTTCTTGCATAATATTTATTATATTTACCATGTGTTTGTGTGTAAATATACAGTAAATAAAATATTGACACATATTTACATGTGTATATTGATGTATTTATATAAAAGCATGAAATATTTTTCTGAAATATATACATGCATGCATATTTCTATATACACAATAAATGGACAACATACATATGTATATTATGTAAACAAAAGCATTTATTTTAGATGCAATCAATCACGATTTATCATTTGACAGCACAGGAGAATTATTGCTTTAATGTTTTGAATAATGTTGCAACATGTATGTGCATATGGATTATTGCATGGCAGCTGCAATAACAGCATTGTCTGTTTTATGAAGGATATGTTATCATAAGTTCACTATACATCTCAGCTGTGAGGGTATAATGGCACACATGTGTCTGTACCCGTTATGGCTCTCTCCACACCGTCTGATACTTTAGGGATCTGCTCGTCTACTGGAGCACACAGCATCGCAATCGACACCCAGTGCAAAGACCTGAAAACACACACACACACAGTGTTACACTGCTTTATTCACATTCGAGCCTGACCAGACCAGCTCTTTCAGCACACCTGATTCTCTTCTGGACAGCCAGGTCTTTCTTCTCATCGTCTGTGCTGTCAGGGCAGAAGAGCTGCTTATAGAGACGGCCCATCACATACCGCTCCACCTCATCCATCACCGCCTCCATCACATCTGGAGACCCTGACACACATTTACACATAACTGTCAGAAACATGGCAGGTTATAAGTTTTTATGGGACACAGATAGTGTTTTTATAGTGCTGGAGTCAGACGCCTATGGCCCAAACGCTGCCACGCTGAGAGGACAGAATCACTGGCATGGGTCAAGAGCAACAGAGGTGCATGTATTTCAATATATTATTACAATAGTCACACATTGCCTGCTTCATACATTCAAGAGATGAACAAATCTGTTTTGATCAGTCATACTATGTAATTGAATTAAACTGGATTTTTATTTCTCCGAGACTCCTCCACCTTTCACATATGTAACGGTGCAGCGCTAGCACTTTAGCATATAATGCTACTAAACAAAAAAAAAGTAAGTATGTGACTGATGGCACATTTAATAACTGGGAAAAATTTCAAATTATATTTTATGACAAAGATGTAAAAAGTCAAAAATCAAAAGTTAAATTTATGTCACTTCCTTCCAAAAGGTTCCCAACCCCTTTTATAGTTAATTCAATAGTTATTCATTTATTTACTTATGTACCAATTTGTTTTTTTTTAACACCATATCATCAACAATATCTATAATCCTGGCATCTTTTACAATCAGACAGGGCCTAACATTGTCTTAAGAAACAATCACTAAACAAAAAACACACAAGAAACAAGAATACTGTAGTACTAATAAAAGTCACATACTAGAGTAAAGACATAACCTCGTTTCATTTATAATGGCATATTCGATTAAAATATGTTTCATACTCAAAACCGGTTTCTCTCCTTGCAGTAAATATGAAAGTCTTGATGTGACATCTTGTAAATACAACCTGATTATATACCTTTTCAAAACAGTAATCCATTTATATACTGGATTCACCTCGTCATTTTTTGCAAATGCATCCATTTCATTCAATTCAGTTTCTGCCTAACAAAATGAAGGAATAAAAAACAACAAACAGTGTGACTACATGCTGTACCTTTTAAGTTGGTCTGTAAGTATTCTGACATGTTTTGATAGAAATCCTGCACAGACTCTGAGAAATCTTCACCTCCTACAGCGACCTGCGGCCCAAACAAACAGAAAACATTCAGTTAATAGTGATCTGATACAAAGTTCTGCTTTTATTGCCGCTAGAGAACACCAGCATACTTGTTTCTCACCTTTTTGTGTGCAATATTTTCAACAAAGGCATGGCACTGTTTAAAAATGTCATATCCAGGTCTCTGGAAGGGCTTGAGGAAGTCAATGAAGTGCTGTGTCACATGATCACGTTCAGGCTGTCGGCTGAGAGAGGAGCTCTGGCTCACGGCCGTCTTCGGAGCGCCTGCATCTGCGTGAGAACAAGAGTCAGATGACCAATTCTGGAATTCTGGAATTCTATTTTTTCTGAGACTGAGCTTAAAAAGCATGTAGGGTGTGTGAAACGCTACTAAATACCTCCCAGGAAAGGCTAAAACTTGTTACTGTTGAGTTTCACTGAACTCTACTCAGACCTAATAGTGTGGGTCCCAAAAGTAGCTATTATTAATAGTATATTTATCTCTAAACAACACACACATATGCAAACTCACAGCATTTATCAATAACCACAAAAAATAATCATGCTTTAAAATCATGTCTACGATGAAAGCAAGCACGTCAAGGTGCATATAGTAAGCATATGTCTTTCCAACGGTTTGTGATTACTGTACAACACAGAACTTCTGCAGGCTTTGAAGCTAGCCGTAACACTTGTTCAGACTACATAAGGAAGGTTTAAGGGATGCATTGAACACAATACATCAGTATGGTGTAAATCTCTAAAGTGTAAATGTCTTGGTTGCATTCCTTAATTTTTATAAATTGTCTACACACACAAAAGCATTCGAGTGCCTCTTTATCATAGAACTACAATACAGAAATGATGGGGGAAAAAGGCAAGCTGATTAAAAGTAAGTGAGTTTATGATTAAAACAAGAATAAATATCTTCCAGGTACCTAATAACAAGTTTTCATTTCCCACTGATGGATATTTGCTCTTGTTTTGTTTTCTCAGAAAACAAGATTTATATTTGCATCTTAAGTAAATATATTTTTTGATCTAAAGATGTTTAGATATTTTTATACTCTGATTTAAGACCCTTTTATGGTTTAACTTGTTTTTTTTTGTTTTCATTTATTATAAAAAAGACCCTCTAACACTCTTTTTATTGATTGTATAAAAAATAAGACTTATCACAGCTCTTACATATCATTGTTCTTCTGTTGGTTTTGATTCCTTCCTTGGTAAATGACTAAATGCATACACACACACACTGTATATTAAGAACAGGTTATTCTCTGCCCTCGCTTCCATGATCAAATGAGCCCTGTAACTCACTGCCGTACCTCTCCTCGCAGGTGTTTTGGGAGCGGAGGTGAAAAGTCTCTTCACCATGGGCACACTTTGTGTTTTGGAGGACTCTGGTGGTGAAGGCGTCTCCTCACGGCTGCTGGCGTACGCAGCTTCCTCCTCTCTCTGTAGCCTGACAGACACACAGCACCATAGCAGCTGACCACAGGAGAGCAGAATAATGCAGAGGATGAAGCATGGGTCACGGTCCGGTCTCTCACCTCTCGGCCAGCGCTCTGTCGTCCTCTATCTGCTTGGCTTTGGTGCACTGGTTCTGTTCTCGCCAGCATTTGGAGCAGAAGCCCTGCCAGACAGCGTTTCCATAGAAACCGCATCCTCTCTTACACATCAGGTCAGACTGCTGGATGCTAATGCCCCTGCGCACCTCCTGAGCGTTCATCCTGCTCTGAAACAAACCCCCAAACTGACAAATCCCAGCCCGCTCATCATGACAAATATTCAATGTCTAATGTGAGCCTGCAGCACTAAACCTCTCATCAGCAGCACAGCTGTATTTGTAGCAATCTCCAACAATACATCATTTGTATACGTCAAAATTATAAATTTTTCTTTTAAGCCAAAAATCATTAGGATATTCAGTAAAGATCATGTTCCATGAAGACGTTTTGTAAATTTTCTACCACAAATATATCAAAATGTAATGTTTGACTAGTAATATGCACTGTTAACAACTACATTTGGTCAATTTTCTGTTTTTCGCACCCTCAGATTCCAAATATTGTCCTATCATAGCAAACCATACGTCAGTGGAAAGATTATTTATTCAGCTTTATATAATTTATTCAGATTTGTATAATCTCAGTTTCCATCTATCCCACATGAAAAAATACGAAGTAATTTATATTAAATACTAACTTTTTAACCATTCTAAAGTGTATTATAGAGCACTGCTTTTCAAACTTGTTCCTGGGGACCCACAGCTCTGCACATTTTGCACGTCTCCCTAATTTACACACCTGATTCAGATCATCAGCTCATTAGGAAAGAGCTCCATGAACTCACTTGAGTGTGTCAGATAAGGGAGACCAGGATTGAAAACCACTGTTACAGAGCATATATTATAGTACTTACAACACTTTATTTATGAATACTTCGGCATACTGTAATATTAACTATAGTGAACTGAACAACTGTAATAACTACTGTATTTTAGGTTTTACTACAGTAAAGTGTAGTGTAGTGTATTGTAGTATAACACAGTTGTAGAAAACGTAGTAGAGTACTCGGTAAAGGAAATTGTTTATATTACTACCACAGCAACTATAGAATTACCACAACAAATTAATTCAGTAACTTTACTATAGTATGATTTAAAAACACTAGTATTTAATATAAATTATTTCGTGTGGGACGGTAGTTACATAAAAAAAATCCTTATTCAGTACCACGGTATATTATTACTTTAATACCATCTCTATTCCAGAAAACAGTGAAATAAATAACGCTGAGTTAACAGAAATATCAAGTGTTATTGTGTTCGTGGAACAAATAAGTTCATGAAGATCTTTAGAGTGTTAATAATAATAATAACGTTCTGTCTTACGTGTCGGGCTTGTTGAACAGATGTGAACACTGATATCAGCTTTGGCTAGATATATTTTACACTTCCCAACAGCCTAAAAAATCACGAAAAAGCAGTTTCCGCTCGTCATTGATGTTTTGATCAGATTTATCTGTTGTTGACGGAAATCCCTTTACCACAGGAAGCGATACCAGAGTGTGTGACGACTTTCCTGCCCCGCCACTCTTCAAAATAAAAGTCTAAAATAAACATAAAATACGATACGATACCTCATACTTTTGCATTTAAAAACATGAATCTTGTGTAATTTAGTTGTATATAGTTTGTTTGTTTTTATAATTGTCTTATTGTATTATGCAAGTAACATTTTTTATTTTTAAAGTAAATGTTTACTGCAACATCAAGCACAGCTTCATCATGCGTTTTTCTATATGAAAACTAAAAGACACACCCACACAGCAGCAGAATTATAAAAGTATTGATAAAAATGTACACAATGATTAAATTGCCGTTTCTAAAATAAACAATTCACTTTTAATCCCAATTTTACATGACGGTCCCGCATGAAAAATTAATAAATGATCAATATATATTTTGTTACTCAATCTTACTCATTTTGGCCTGATGCAGCTGTTTGGCCAGCTGCAAGAATAATTCATGTGTTTGCTTATCCTGTTTCAAACAAGCAATCTAGATGTTGATGTTTAATACCTTTGTGGGACTTTGATATTTCAGATAACAGGGCCTGTTGAATAGGTGATAACTCTTATATTTCTTGTGACTTGAACAAGAAACATGAGTTAATCTTAGCCTCTGTTTGATCAGTCCCAGCTGTATCTGTACTTGGGTTTAAGCTATCATACCTGTACCTGAATGATGAAGAATAAAAATAGAAACACAGTATCTAAGATGCTGAAGAGTATGGCTGTATCTTTAGTTTTATTATGCAACACAAATGCTAATTTTGGGACTAGCTTAGCTAATATGTCTCATATTTTCAGTTACCTGTTCTGATAATAGCTCTGCATTAGTCATTGATGTGCCCTGAGAATGACTGATAATGCGGTCTTGTACTGTAGTACTTCATGGGGTGTGACTAATATAAATGCATGTTCTTAATCATAATCAAATGAATCAAGTTCATTTATTGTTAGCATGGAGGCATGTTTTGATTGTGCATGTTCATACAAACCCCAAATATTACTTGCAGGGCAGATGGAGAGGGAGTGATATGAAAGGAAACATCATGCAGGATATACTCATGTATATATAGCACTTTGCTTATGGTCTTTAAAACCTTGTAATGTATATTTTCTTTAAACATTCACACATGTGTATAAAGCACACAAACATCTGGAAACAATCAGAGGTGTGAATAACTGGAACTTTACTGGAATTACTGGAACTGAGGCGATGAAAACTAAGATCAACTGAGATCATGAATGTAATCATTGTGATGTTATTTCAATAATTGCTCTTAAGTGTGTTGTGTTTTTTTATGTGTGAGATTACAGCAGAGGCACAGATATCATACATGTATGAATTAACAGAAAACACTAAAACAATTAATTAATCAATTAGACATCAAGACATAAATCTCAATAATTATGACAATAAATGAAAGAAAATTTTATGTTAAAATGCATATTAGCAGTTGATCTGAATTTGTGTATTGAGGTCTAAATCTTTCAGTATCTTTGCATTTGTGAAACAGCAGATTTACATCATTAATGAAAAATCAACCTCAACACATTTTAATATTATTACTCCCATCTCAAAAAGTCTACTACAACTTAACATTGCTTTCTTTATTAATGCACAAGTGCTTATATCGAAACACTACTACAAGCAAAATCCTAACTAAAGCAAACATCTGGGTAAACACACATTTTTGCCTCACAATTACACACAATGCATTTTGTTTTGTTCAGAGTCTTAAAGAAACTGAAGTCATACAATAGCCGGAATACAAGCTTTGATGATTCAACAATGAAAGTTATAGCCAGTCTGCAGATGTTGGACAGCAGAAAATCACAGAAAATCACTTATTGTGCAATTTTTAGAACATGCATTGTTTTTTTTTATCATGAATTGCATGAGTTTTCTGTGTTCGGGACATCTTGAAAGGTAGTGTGCGATCTTCAGTCGTTTAATATATGATGCTTATGAACTTTTACCTGTATGATACAGAGTGCAAGTCGTGTTGTATATTCCAGCCTTAACGCACCATAAACCTCACACAGAACAGACGATGAAACTCCTTATGATGCTCTAAACACATCACGTCCTGTGTGTCATTCAGGACAACACACCACCAATAACAGAAGCACCCACGAGTCCAAGCAGCACACAACTGATAAGAACAATGATTTTCTTCTGTATTTCATCAAGTTTAAGAAAGCAATCAAAGATAAAAACGAAGTAAACATTCCAGCAAGCGTGAAAAGTAAAAAGGAAGAGTAATTTTTTTGATCCAGGCAGAAACATGACCCAGGAGCACAAAACCAGTTATAAGGTTCAATCTTGGAAACTGATATTATACATCTGAATAAATATGCCTTCCATTAATGTATGGTTTGTTAGGATAGAACTATATTTGGCCGATACACATCTAAATATTGAGAAAATCACCTTTAAAGTTGTCCAAATGAAGTTCCTAATGCATATTACTAATCAAAAATAAAGTTTTTAAATGTATCATACAGTAGAAAAAAATAACAAAATATTATATATTATAATATATATTAAACATGATCTTTACATAATATCTTAATGATTTTTAGACAAAAATAGATCATTTTGACTATTTAGAAAATACACCTGTGTTACCTGTGACTGCTTCTGTGCTCCAGGGTCACAGATATCACTGCATGCCTAAAGATTTGTGGAGAGCAGGTGAGGATGCTGGGCTTTGTGACTTATCATATTAGATGATGAATTTACAAAACATATACACTGATGTAATCTGATTGGTCCAGTGTCGTCTAATGTCAGAGTTTAGGTTCTAAGAGTATACGACACGCTCTCCATGGTAGTGATATGTTGAAGGTAAGGAGTGTAGCAAACGCATAACAGTGTTTACAATCATCCCTCAATGCTGAGCAGACATGTGACACACAGCACTGCATAACAATAACAGAGGTAAAGAAATAAAAGTGCCTATAAAAATATTAATTCTCAGTGGTATGGAGCACATAAAATATCATGGATACAAGAAATTCATTTAAGTGCTATATATGGCTAAATGACGATCATTGCAACGTAGATTCATCACCATCTGGACAGTTCTTTAAAACCTACACCGCAAAAAAACTCTTTTTTTAGAAATACTGTGGTCTAAATACTATAGCTGAGTGTTCATGAGGCCTTTGGCAGACACATGCCCTGGGAAAAGTTTACGTGTCCCTGATCTACATCTGTGCATTTTAAGATGTTGAGAGGGGGAAATGGGTTAGCTTTAACAGTAGCTTTAAAGGGGTCATAATGTTGCTAAAAAGAACATTATTTTGTGTAACGCAATGTGTTTATGTGGTTTAAAGTTATAAAAACACATTATTTTCCACATACTGTACATTATTGTTTCAACGACACACAGTGTCTCCAGAACATGGCGCCCGCAGCAACACTACAGCGAGCGTAATAGCTCTGCCTTCTTTCTTTGCATAACCATTTGGGTAGTGATATGAAAATTATCCCACACTGTGAGGTAGATAAGTGGGGGCATGTTTAAACGAGTCGTTTTAGGGAGGTGTTCATAACTTTATAAAGAATATCTCTTTGGTTTTATAACACTCCAAAGAGAAAGAAAACTTGAAATCGCATCATATGACCCCTTTGTCATATGTTATGACCCCATGTTGCCTTTTTCACTACTTTTACAGTATCTCAATGGAGAAAAACTAGACAAATTTAATGTAAAAAGCATTTGGGACTGGAATGACTTATAACTCAAGGGTTTCTTGTCAACAGAAAATTCAACTAATTAAGGAGGAGAAGTATACAGAAAAAACTGCTGAATTAGAATGCATTTGGACTACTTGTAGTTATTTTAATAGGCTAAATGCCTGTCCAAACCACAACCTATGAACACACTTGTCAAAGCCATGCGTGTTACTATAGGTCTGAGCATAATTAATCAATTTGCTTAAGGTTACAGGAAAGTTTATTTTTATTCATTTTATTCTTTTTCTAAACACTGTACATCACAGATAATTTCACGTACCATCTCATTTATCTTTCAGTACTTGTAACACACTCGGTCTGTATTGTGGAATCACAAATCTGTCTTGGATCTTTATACAGTGGAGGAAATAATTATTTGACCCCCTGCTGATTTTGTAAGTTTGTCCAGTGACAAAGAAATGAAAAGTCTCAGAACAGTATAATTTTAATGGTAGGTTTATTTGATCAGTGACAGATAGCACATCA
>JAUMHR010000069.1:1160331-1172881 GCA_032361145.1 Enteromius fasciolatus
CACACACACACACACAAAAACAAGCTGCTCTTTGAATTTTATACAATGAATAGTCAGCTATTCTTTACTGACAGAGAACCAAATCCAATTTCTGCTTTCGTCACTAATTATAAGACAATATATGTGAAGCAGTTGTTATGCAACATTAAGGGCTGGACTGATGAGTACGGATATCTGCAAGACAATAACAAGCCATCAGCTTGATTTACAGGCTCATTACACACTTCACATGTATGTGTGCTGAGCTGGGGACAAAAGCACAATCCTTAGATTCAGAAAGATTCATTACGTCAGCAAAAGTTAAGTAACGATTCGACAGATGCTTTTTTTGATTCAAGGAATTCACGATTTTTATCGTATGTTTTAACTCCCATGTAAAACATACAGGCATCATACACTATTTTAACTGTATTTTCAGACTGTATGTGCACGAAAGACGGACCAACTTTATATTCAAGAGATGCAAGAAAAAAATATGACCAACATGCTGCAGTAAAAAGCTGTCAAGTGTGTGGTTTACTGAAACTGCTGACCCTCCACTGAAAATAATGCAGGCAGAAATCCGATTATGCTACTAATCATAGACTGGATATGATGACAAACTGAACGTAATAAAGATCTATTAGTTTGCATTTACACTCTTATGACTTAATGCACATATCCATCTATGCCTGTGATTGAATACAATGCAGCTCGACGCTGAAAAAACATGGTGTAAAGACAAATCTCTGAAAGCAGCCGAATTCTTTGCGATGCAGCGGAAAGTGGCGCTTATACACTGTTCGATGCAGGGCATAAACGCATTTCAGCTGAAAGGGTCTTTGCAAGCATACCCAGTTGGATATTATCACAAAAGTACTGCAAAAAAAGCTTGCAGTTTCAATTTAAACATGCATTTTGTGCTACTTCTGCTTCGGCACGTCTACTGTAAAAACAAACAGTGGACAGTGTTAGCCTGAGAGTGAAAATGTGTGAAAAAATGAGCGTGAAAAGAAAAGCAGACATTAAAACCGGACCACAAATAAAGTCAAGTGTTGTTTACGCATGCAGACTAAAGCTGATAACAGTAAACACCTTTCAGTGCAGCCAACAGCAACTTTAACTGCATCTATCCAGAGCTCTCAGAGCTGCTAGAAGGCACTTCGATCTCCACGAGCGAGAACATTGATAATGTTAATGCTGAAGTGCTGATGGATCAAAAAATAAATGTGCAGTAAAAGGAGATATAGTGTGGAAATAAGGAAACATCGGGAACGGCTGCATGGAGAACATCTGAGCCGTGAGTCACAGCTGTTCAGTCATCATGAATGGAAAAAAAGGTTTACGTACATTTAGAAAGCAGAAAATCACACACATCTGTAGGTTTGTTTCCCTATTGGTGACAGGAATGCTTTGCACAAATCTCTGAATTAAATTAAGATTTGGAAGTATTTATGGCACAATACGCCAGATTCGCATCAGAACCTACATATCATTGCTCTTGATTCAAAAGCGTCCCCTGTTCTCATTTGTAAGTCACTTCTGATAAAAGCATCTGCTAAATGACTACATTTTAATTTAAGGCATTATTTTACGCTATCTTACGCACACTCTTGTTGTCTGTGTGTGAAGCCAGGTGATGTATAATGTGATGAAGAGGGTTTATCTCACGAACAGCTCAGGAGTGACTGTAGCGTCTGGCATTGAGGAAGACCTTTGCCAATGACCCGATTCAAGGCTAGGCACGCAATAAACACTCACTCAGAATCAGCTCCAGCCCAAGAACACACAAACTATCTCCAGGATGTCCATGTGTGTTCCCGTAGTATTCACAGACGGAAACCGAGGATAGCGCAGACAATGAACACAGACAGTCATTATTTAACAAACCCTACAGATCTTCTGAGATAACATAAGCACATAACTGCATGAAATATAGAACACTGTGCAAGATATTTTACATAGTGTGCCTTTAATAAATATACTCCACACACACACACACACACACACACACACACACACACACACACAGATGATTCTGATGAAGCACACACTACTGAAAAACAAAAGGCTATTTCTACATTCAACTCAGGCAAAAAATTACCCAAAATGTAAATTCAATATTATTACTCAATTTAAAGTTTTAAAGTTTAAAGTACTCAAACTTATGAGTATGTTTTTATTTTTTATTTTTTTTTGTACAAAGATTGTTTAAATATCATTAAAGTCATGATCCTGTTGTTCCCATCATGCACCTGGGCATGAATAATTAATAAGGTCATTTTTGATGTATTTATATCGTTTACTGGATGATTTTGTTGCAGGTTAAGTAACTTGCTGTTTCGTGACTTCTGGAGCTCAGAATGACCCATTTATACTCAAACATTATGATTATTAGTATTAATATTAAAAGAGAGACATCAGTTAAATATTCCAATAAAAAATAGCGACACAATTAAAGAATGGATACAGGAGCGGGATGAAGGTACTTACGTAGACTCTATCTTCTTGAAGTCCGGTATGGGCTCGGCTTTCTTGCGGAAGAGCAGCCAGTAGATGATCAGGCCAGCGATGAGCGAGAAGAGGACGATGTCCAGGTTACTGAAGAAGGGCTCGTCCTCATCCTTCAGCTCGTGATCGGCCTGCGAGTCTGCCATCGTTACGAGGAGCACCGCTGAGAGACCAAACACAGCGGGTCACATTTTAACACACATAGTAACATGGCCACGTCTGATATTAGGGCTGGGTGATAGATCATCAACACGCAGAGCATTTATTCACTAAAGCTCTTCACACTATACATTTTTCATGTGTTTTTTTTGTATTCGTCATCCCTTACTCTTAAAATGCATGCTATGGATACGAAAACACAGAAAACTGAACCTGATCTGAATTCTTCGTGGCAAATAAAGTGAAATGTAGGCATTTCGGACTGAGTGTGCAGTGAATGTTTTTAGACTGCTAGTTAAACCTAGTTATATTTTTACTATGGTTTTGAGGTGTGCTATATGTATAGTTATTATCATGATACTACTATGAAAGACTAATGGTTAATTTTAATAAAACAGAAACAGTCAGAATAATACAATTCTACAATGATGTTACTGATTTTAATCATGAACAGAAGCTTACATCTGCATCCCAACTCAAGCTGCTACTACTATCAAATGTACATTAGGACACGGACAAAATAAAATGATTATTATTAATATCATCAGGCAACACAAACCTGTGACTTAAAACAATATCACTTCACAGAAAATTAAGAAAATTGATTTGCTTTTTTCTATTAGCCTAGTACTTTTATTTTGTTGACTGGAAAAGTGTATAGAGATAAAAAAAAATTTATCTTGGGTTCACTTTATTTTATTTATTTAGCACAGGCTTTGATTGATCCAATTTCTGGGTGAAAGAAGCAGTATTTGTGGAAAATGTTGGCTACGTTTACTCAAAAGCAGAAGTGCATGAGATCAACGAGGTCTATGAGCAGTCACTTCCTTAAAACAAACACAAACCTGCAGCAAATAGGCTACGGGGAATAAGACTTTAAGCAATTTTCGTAAACCGGTCCAAAAAAAAGAAAGTTTGTAATTTGTAAGATGTAGTCCTCTACAGGTCAAAATGACAGGAACACGACATGAGGAGGCAAACGTCCTAAGCTATGAAGTTATGCAATTTTCATCCAACCCTTTTTATTACCCATTGACAAACAACACTAGTACTATCCCATAGCTTCACTTACAAGCAACGCCATGTTCAGCCTCCAAAGTCCACATCACCACCATAGCAACTCATCTGTGTGTCCCACTCGTGATAATCAGTGTCAACTCAATTAAAGAACGAGTGATAAAGCCATCACAATAACCCACAATTAATTCACTCCAGTCCATCAATTAATGTCCTGTGTTTGTAAAAGTTTTTTAACGTCCAACCTTGTTTATGGAATATGTGGATTATTGTGATGTTTTTAATCAGCTCTCATTCTGACGGCACCCATTGACTGCAGAGCATCTATAGCTGAGACACTGATGCAATGCTACATTTCTCCAAATCTGATCAGCTCCTCAACAGTTCAACAATATTTCTGAATCTGCTTTGTCAGCATCAGATAACATGACCCAGCTCAAAATTACAATACAGCATGTCAACGAGCTCAAAACTTAGGCAAAATTCAAGTTAATTCGAGAACTATGCACAATTTTACAAGGGGTAAAGGAGATTCACACAGCATTTTTACATTTAAAACACCATCAAACAAACAGTGAACAATAAGTTAACACCTTTAACTTCTATACGGTCTTCAATCCCAAAAACGTAGAAAACAACGCATTTAACCACGGTGTATTTTATTTAATTAGATAATTACAATTAGAAAATCAGTATGTGTTTTCTAAAACGTTGAGCAAACACGAAAACATTAAATTGCAGAATTAACTCTCATATAAAACCCATTGTTTTTGCTGTGTGAGGTCTTTTGTTGAAGTATTTCTATAAAACTGAAGAACAGAACTAACTGCAAACCTTCAGCGGCAATATCTAATAAATGTAAGTTGACTGCTATGTTGATAGGAACTCTATAAAATAGTTTTAAGACAAGTAAGTTTGAGAAAAGTTCTTACCTGCTCACTTGAGCGCTGACAAGCGTTTCACGCGACGCGGAAACCCCTCCGTCATACTGGCTGGACGAGTCCATTCCTTCGAGGGGGGAGACGCGCGGTATTTCTGAATTTATGCCTATTCACGTGGGCAAACACTGTCTTATGTGTCTGTGGTGTTTGTTATTTGTAGTGTCAAATATGTAGTAGTGTGTCCTTCTTTCGCGCTGTGGCTATATAATACAGAGTAAAGTTTACATTAATGTAACCTCCCCGGTGATGCAGTAGACGCTTCTGAAAGAAGGTTTTGTAATGTCGAAAATGCAACGTGAAATAATCCATTTCAAAGTGCAGCGGGTTAAGGGTGAGGGTTATGCAATCATTTTAATGGCACAACGTGTCTTCTTGACGTCCCTGAATCCGACTTTCCTCGGTCATGTTAAAAAAATATACCTAAAAGTTTTCCGTGTTTTCTTATCAATTCCCAACAAGCTGAGCATTAATGCCAAGGTTAATCTTTTATCTAAACACTTCATCATGTTTTGACAGCACTCTAGAAAATAATGACTATTTTTGTATTTTTAATTACAAATATGAAGTGATGGGCTTATAAAGCACGTCTATGCTCACATTTTTTTCCCAAAAAAACAACTGTAAATGTTATATACATAGTTTTGATTAGTCAACAAATCAAAGAACTGCTGGTCAAACAGAACAAATAGGCATTACAGTTTTAATATGATTTTTATTTTCAACAACAACCTTTAATCCAGATTTTTCTTTAATCTTATCATATATCTAATATTTTACTCTAGAATCTTGCTGATAGTGGTTCTCATTCACTAATTATGTGCTCACACGAGAATCATGATTCATCAATAACTGCTGTACCAAATATTATTGCAGAAACAAAATGAATAAAAACTGAAATGCAAAACCCTTTTTTTTCTGCATCCTGAGGAATGCTAAATCTATGATGAGTGAATACACGTTCACATTTAGACTAGATTACACCTCTGCACTCCTGATTTCTCTCAGCATGGGAACGGGAGAGCGGTCAATCAATAAATGGGAAACAAAGTAGCTGGTGTTACTTATTTTAAAAAGTAAATCAGACATTTTCTTGTAAATTAAAAAGTAATAAGGAATGTTTCATACCTTGACAGTTGAGCTAAAAGATTAAAATGGCATCTGAAAGTTGGTTGCAGAAACCTTTTTCCCCCCTTTTGAGGTTACCTAACGAAAACTCAGTACCCTATTATGGTAAAGTTTGATTTTGTTGTAGATCATTAAACCATTATGCTTCCTCAAATCAGTTTTGTGATGTGCCTTCATGCAGAAACCCTGCCTGCAAATTTCATTGCCTGATAAGACAGGAAGACAACATGTCATGTTTTAAACACAGCCTTCCAAGCCCTGGTTTGTTTGCCTCATCAGAATGGCACCTGTGTTTTGTTTGTTTGTTTTCTTAAGACAGTTGCAAGGGGAGAAAATATATAATAGAGGAAGAAGATGCTGCTTGCTCACCTTAATTGTGTATGAACTTATGGATTATGAAAACATGGTTCTGATACCAAAACACCAACACAGAATGTGTAAAAAATGTAATGCAAAGATTCAAAAGAATGAGAGCCTCCACATGAACCAAAATCAAAATGAACCTAATTTTGATGGCCAACAAACAACTTGCGTGTGCACCGGAAGAACTAGGCTGAAAACCCCTGAATGTCCTGTAAAGCGCTCTGTATTCCAGGTTGGCAAAAGCTATCATTGACTACTCCGATTAATTTTGCCATCGTGTAGGGTCAAACAATTTGCAATCAGTGTTGGCACTGTCCAGTCGTAGGTCTGCTGTTGTTCACTGCTCTGTTTTCTGTTGGAAATGGCCTAGTCCCAGCCAGTTTTCTCTAAACAACAGCAGCACCAGCAGTTGTTTTATGAGGCAGATCATTAAGTGGTTCCCAGGTATCTGGTGAAGCAAATATGGAAACCATATGGCATATTCTGCACCTCTGGGGGTTAGATCTGTGGGCAGAGGGTTGGACCAATGGCTTATTTTCCACGTCTCTCCTCTGAGTGGCTTTGGATAGCTCCATGGCCTACACCACATCAACAGAAATCAGCAGTCCTACCATGTCAGTGAGGTTGATGGAGGCATTGGAGGATGTGACCACGTGGGACAGCTGACCCTCAGGTGCACTAACTTGGTTGACTGAAATCTCGGCAAGATCAATTATGTCCTTACACAAGGAGTAAGAGCTGCTTCCCCTCTGTGGTGTTACCTTGCATCTGGAAGTTTGGTGTAGCTTTTAATGTCCTCATGTAGGCTACCATAATCAAAAGTGGCTTCCTTCTGGACTGATCTATCTGTTTAGTGTTTGCTTGCTGTAAAGGTAAAGTTTTAGGAGAAAGAGGATTTTATAGTGAAGACTTGACAAAACATCTATTCATACAGTATTCTAGGTTATAACTAGAGGTTAAGACCTCACTTTTTTTCTTCCGAGTTAAAGTAGGATGTTACTAGTCATCTAATTTCTGATATCAGACTTGCTAAAATAAATATGGAGTGGAGTATTGTCAGCATAGCATCTGTTATCTCCAAATGGTAGCATGAACATGGTGAAAAGCATTGGTCCCAGTACCAAGCCTTGGGGGACTCCATACTGAATCTGTGATAGATATGACACCTCTTCATTTACTGCAACGGTGATAATGGTCAGAGAAGAAAGATGAATTGTTTGCCGTGCCAATGCATAGTTGTGAAGAAACTATTAGTGACAGAAAACAGAGCTGTGAGATATGTCAGTAGTTAATTCATTCTGAAAATGGAATTGTTCCCAGGGGACCTGCAGGGGACTGTCTGATGCAATACTATGGCAGGTGGTTGCATGAATATAATTTTCTCTCTGATAGTATCATAGCATCTTGCTAAAATATCATGTCATGTGTCATACGAAAGTCCTTATAACAGTGTGTTTGTGTAAACATTTAAAGAAATTAAATATCATGATCCGTATGTGTTACATTAGAAGTTTTATGTGACACAAAAACAGTATTATTTAAATTGATATATGTATGGTGTCTGACGATAAGATGGATCTATGAAAAGTCCTCGAGTGGATTATACAGTGACGTACAAGCAAAGGGACTTTACTCTGGTACTGTACCCCTGGATTCAGTGGAAATATATGCCATTACATTCCCCATTTTAATATCTTTTTTTGTTTCATTGTATATTGATAATTTCATTCTCTTATTTGATGCATGGTCATGAGGTCTTCACATCAACATGAGAACAACCTAATCAAATGATTGACAGGCAGAGAACGTGGCTATTTTTATTTATTATTCTCACACTTATTTCATTACTATCTAAGTCATGTAGTAGGTACGTTTTGTACGTAGAAAGCTTGTGGCACAACATTTCTAAACACCTGTGTGCATGTTGTCAAGGCCTTGCTCCGGTCCTCCAGGGGGCGCTGTGGCGGTGAGTCGCGGTGAATGAGCGCGTTTGTGTTCGAGGGAGAGACGGGAAGAAGCGCAGCAGAGAACAGCTCCGAGAGCCTGAAGAGTGTCAAACATGTCGATATTCACACCGACTAACCAGATCAGGTTAACAAATGTCGCCGTCGTGAGGATGAAGAAAGGAGGGAAGAGGTTTGAAATAGCCTGCTACAAGAACAAAGTGATGAGCTGGAGATCCGGAGCGTGAGTGTTATCATGACATGCTCATAATGTGACGTTTATTATGATGTCACAGCGATTTTAAGAGTCCTAAACAGTTATATCACTTTCTGAGGGATATTAATTGCGAGTTTTTGCTTTTTTATGTCGATACTAGTTACAGGGTGTCAAATATGTGTGATGTGTAAATATTTTTGAGGGTGATCACATACAAGAGCTAACTAAGAGCTCTTTCAGTGATCAAATTATAAGTTTTATTTGACTTAATTGATATTTTATTTTGATATATTATGATATAGTTATTGTATTTATAATTAGCAACTGTCAGGTCCCTCTAAAAATGAAAACTTGCCCATCAGCCCATCCAAGATCTAGATTAATTTGGTTCTTCATTGGATTTAGAGATATGTAGCATTACATCACTGTCTCCGCAAGGAATCCTATGTAGTGAATGGGTGCCGTCAGAATGAGAGCCCAAACAGCTGATAAAACATCACAATAATCCACACTGCTCCAGTCTATCCGTTAACATCTGGAGAAGACAGATCTTGTGACGGCACCCATTCACTTCAGAGGATCCATTGCTGAGCAAGTCATGCAAACTCTCCACATCTCTGATTTTGAAATGATTTCTGTAAGTTATTTGTAATGTCATATGAATGGAAATGTCATGATCACTTTGTTACAGGGAGAAGGATCTTGATGAAGTCCTGCAAACAAACTCAGTGTTTGTCAACGTGTCTAAGGGTCAAGTGGCGAAAAAAGAAGACCTGTCAAACGCTTTCGGCACAGATGATCTGACGGAAATATGCAAACAGGTGAATATTCTGTTGCGTACAGCTGCTTTATGCCCTGACTGCTTTTATTAATACACTTTGGTTTATCATGCATCACCTGATGTTAATGTGCCATGGTTTAAATGTACAATATGTGTATTGTATGTATATGTGCATGTATATGCAAATTTTAAGTGATTTTTTCCCACCTGCTTATCATGTTAAAGTTTCTAAAATCAACAAGGACAGTGTAAACATCTTATACAAAGCGTTTCTACAAAAATGGGTGGTTTTGGTCTTTTCTCAGATTTTAGCTAAAGGAGAGCTGCAGGTGTCCGACAAGGAGCGACAGAGTCAGCTGGAGCAGATGTTTCGTGACATCGCAACCATAGTGGCGGAGAAATGTGTGAATCCTGAGACCAAACGACCCTACACAGTGAGCCTGATCGAGAGAGCCATGAAGGACATCCACTTCTCTGTGAAGGCCAACAAAAGCACTAAGCAGCAGGTGAGATCAGGAGAGGATCTGACCAGCTCTCTGTGGCTGATGCTGACGTCTGTCTGTCTCCGCAGGCTCTGGAGGTCATCAAGCAGCTGAAGGAGTCCATTCAGATTCAGAGAGCTCACATGAGGCTGCGCTTCGTCCTGCCGGCCAAAGACGGAAAGAGACTGAAGGAGAAGCTCAGACCGCTGATAAAGACCGTAGAGAACGAGGAGTTCGACGATCAGCTGGAGATGGTGAGAATAATCATTCCTTTTGATGCAATAATTATGCTATGTGAAAGACACACACACACACACACACACATATCAAAGACTTGAAGAAATTACAGAAGTGATATTATGTCTACTTTTAAGGAGTTTTTGAAGAATAAAATGTCATCATTTGGTTGAAATAATGTTACATTGTCAATCAGTGTAACACAATATTGATGTAAAAATCCAACATGCTTATTCTGACCTGTACATATTTACAATATCCGAAACCATTTACTGTGTTTTAAATTTGAAAAAAAAATCTTGGGCAAAACCTAGGATAGTGACACATTCAAAACTTATTAAAATAACTAGTATTTGAGGAGAAAGTAACTAATCTTTTAATGTGTCATGAATAGATTTTTGTAATATTAAAGGACATTTTAGTGTGTGTTTTCTGGATCATATTCATCATTATTATTTTAGATTTTTAGCTCAGAAAATCACAATGACATTTAAATGAAACTGAAAGCGTGTAACTTTATTTCGGGGGGAGCAGGATTACTCTTAGGCCTGGGTTCATAGACTAGGCCAGGATCAGACCAGAGCTCATTAAAAGGACATTTAACTCATTTGTACAAAAAGCATTACTGGTGTGCGTCTTGTTTTAAGATCAGATATATATGAATAGATTGTTTAAGAGAACAGCATTTACTTGAAATACAAGGCTTTGTGACGTTGTAAATGTCTTTACTGCTACTTTTGCACCTTTGCTGAATAAAATGATTCATCTCTTCAATTTCTTTCAAATAACATTACATTATATTACTGACCCATGACGTTTGAATGACAGTGTGTAGTATTTTTAAGTGTTATATTAGCTAAATACTGTTCGTTTGAACCCTCAACGCATCATAGAAACCTGGAGAAAAGGTCTTTAACACTGATAATAATCAGCAGTAAATCAGTATGATTTCTGAAGATCATGTGACACTGAAGAGAGTAATGATGCTGAAATTGTAAGAATATTTCACAAGACTAGTGTTTCTGAATGAGACCCAGTGTTGTGTTTGTATTGCAGGTGTGTTTGATCGATCCCGGGTGCTTCCGTGACATCGATGAGCTGATCCGCTGCGAGACTAAAGGGAAGGGAACGCTGGAGGTGCTCAGTCTTAAAGACGTGGAGGAAGGAGACGAGAAACTAGAATAACCTCCTCAAAGCGATATGCCCGACTCCTGTGTTGATGAGTTCCAGCATTAGCCGTGTGTTCACAGCTGGGACGGGTGACAACGCTACATCTGATAAAACATGTCCCCAAAAAACTCAATTATGCTCAGTTGCAGTGATTTTATTTTCTGTGAAAATGAAAAGAACTTAGTTTAAATATAATAAAAGTAATGATAAAATGAGTATACAGTGAGATTGTGTGATCCGTCAAAGTCCTGCTTTAATAACTGACACAAACGATCGTATATCATCTTTTAATATATAAAAAGAAGCATTTTAAATTTGAATTATTCTTATTTACAATTTACAACAGTACATGTAACAACAGTAAAACATCGTCAACCATAAAAAAAGTAGAAAAGAGCACGTCTGCGTTTGTAAAATGAATGAGCTGGGACTGTTAGGAGCTAGAGAGTAGGTCAACAGAAAACACTTCATTAAGATCACTGCTTCTGAAAACAACAGGGTTTAGAAAAAAAGGCATATTTGCTGTGATGTACCTGTAGTTCTTCAGACGCTTGTGTGTGTGTGTGTGTGAGTGTGTGTTACACAGGCAAAGATACGGCTTTCTGCTTCATCCACGAGACTACAATTCTTCTCCTTTTTCATCAATTTCTATTTCATCAAAACTAAAGCTGTTTTAGTCCCTCCGGTCACGCCGTGTTGGGTATGTCCCAGACTCCCTAGCAGCTCAGATGGCACTGTGCCGTTCTGTTCCGGGTTGTCTCGTGTACGGGATCTTTCAGAAATAGAGAGAACACATGCCATTAACACACAACATAACTATATTCAAGCAGAAGAAAAGAGGGTTTATACCAGCATCTGTGACCCTGGAGCACAACAGCAGTTCTGAGCACAGGTGTATTTGCCAAAAAGCAATTTTTGAGTTATAACTAACACAATAAAAACATGATTTCTGAAACTATTTTGCAAAGAAATCTTCATTTGTAACAACAGCCAACAATGTATTGTATAGCATGGGTACGATTTCTCTTTTGCCAATAATCTTTAGGATACGGAGTAAAGATCACGTTCCATGAAGATATTTTGTCACTTTTATGCTGTAGATATTTGAAAACATTTTTGATTAGTAATCTGCATGGCTAAGGACTTCATTTGGACAACTATAAAGGAGACTATCTCAATATTTACGGTTTAATTTTTTCTTTTTTGCACCTCAGATTCTTGTTTATTCAGCTTTCAGATCTTAATAAAAATACACTCACTATAAAAAAAATAAAGTTCAATTTAAAATAAAATGTTTTGAGCAAATGTTGAGAAAATTGCATTTTTGTCAAGTCACCTTTATTTCTATAGATATTTATAACTCTCTCGGTTCTGATTGAATTCAGAGACGTCCTTGTCTAGCTCAGTTCAGTTCAAGTAGAGTCTTTGCAATCAAACTGACCATAATCACTGGACTATATTTGAATCAGATCGCTTCACAGGCCTAAACCACTTCCTAGCTTGACATTTCAGTCAGTTTTGATTTATATTGTGTTTAATTTTTTCTATGATTGCTTGCTTCTGCTGTTTCACCTGTGTTTTAATGCAGAGATTCAGAAGCTGTGTAGCTACTATATTTATATATA
>JAUMHR010000069.1:1191949-1206547 GCA_032361145.1 Enteromius fasciolatus
TTGTCCAAATGAAGTCCTTAGCGATGCATATTACTATGGATGAAGTTTTGATGTTACAGTAGGTAATGGACAAAATATCTCCACAAACCATTTTCTTTATTTATTCCACGGCTGGGTGGAATACTGGATTCTGATTGGTCAGTCAGGTTTGTTATTCCCAGATAACAGCTGGTAAAACTAATAACACAGGCTCATCCGGGTACTGCACATCATCTTGAGCGTTAGCAATTACAATGCAATGTTTTTTCAACTATTGCTACAAATATATCTGTGCTACTTGAGACTGGTTTTGTGCTCCAAGGTCAGAAGAAAAGAAAAGAAAGCTTCAGCCAGACGCACCGGAGCTCATAAAACACATCTATGAGAGATCTTACCTGGCAATGTGACGCTTTCCAAGGAAGCGGAAGTGTTGGAGACAGAGTCTGTTTAAAAGAAGTAAACACAATAATGAAAACACAAGGATTTGATTCCTTCTTTCTCTTAGCTTCCTCCATTTATTGTTGTTTCTGAACAGAGTCACTCACTCCAGGATGTTGAAGAAATCACTGATCTCCTGATGGATGGCTCGATGCCAGTATGAGACCAGCACCTCTGAAACACAACAGTATATGGTTCAGGTCACATGCTGAGATGTGAAAACTTGCAGGTTCCTCTAAAGGCTCAGTGATTTAAAGCCTCACCCTCAGAAATGGTCTTCATGATGTGCAGGAAACATATGAGCAGACTTCTGGTCTCCGCTTGATCCAGTTTGTCAAAGCGTGAACCAAACCCGATGAGAGACTGTGGCCTGGTAAACTGAGTGCAGGCGTCACAATCAATCTCGTGTTGCATGAGAAAGCTCATTCCTTCATTCTGAGTGTCTGTGTTTGTTCATGTGTTTGTGTTGGCTCTATCTATCTGTCTGTCAGTCAGTCAATATGTCATGCTCTTGCTCACCTTCTCACATCCATCCATCTTCTCACTGTTGCGGTCACTGTTGCTGGGGTTGGACTCGATGCTGATGAGAGAGCCTCTGGAGTCTGCATTGTTAGCTGTTGATACGGCCAATGAAGAAAAGGCTAGGAAAAAACCCAAAACAAATCAGTATACGAGACTCACGGGCAGTCATAATTCACACGGGTAAATTTGTAGCAATAGCCAACAATATATTTCATGGTTCAAAATTGTCGATTTTTTGTTTATGCCAAAAAAGTACAGATCATGGTCCATGAAGATATTTTGTACATTTCCAACCCTAAATATACGAAAACTTCATTTGGATTAGTAATGTGCATTGCTAAGAACTTAATTTGGACATATTTAGATTTTATTGCTTCCTCGTGGTGCGTTCACACCAGACGCAAATGAAGCGTTAAGCGCGAGTGATTTACATCTTAAGTCAATGCAAAGACGCGATTAGACATTCTGTGGCGTGATTCACGCGAAACGCTCAAAAATATGAACTTTGGCAAAAATTCACGCCGTGTTAACCAATCAGGAGCTTGCTCTAGTAGTGACGTGATTACTGTCAAGCGGAGGCAGAATTCTGAAACTATGGAGGACAAAATCAGCGTTGCTGCATGTGGAGGAGCTGTACATCTTCGTACTTTAATAGAAACAGGAATAAAAAGGAAATAAATACTAGATTCATTAAACCAAAGTTTGCCTGTTAGAAATACCCCAAGCGAATGTTACCTCATGTCTAACCACTACAGAGACTGGAAGTGCCTGGCCGAAGCCCCTCCCATCACGCGAAATTACGTATATTGAAAAGCGAATTTCACACGCAAATGAAACGAATGTCACACGCGAGTAAACTCAAAATGTTCAATGCTGCGTCCGAAATCGCATACTGCTTAAGTAGGTACTACAAAAAACTGAACGTACTACCCGACCGTTCTATACAGTATGAATGTGGGTAGTATGAATGGAATTCGGACGTACTACATCCGCCATATCGATGTTGTCACGTGTCATGCGTCGTCACAACAGTGCAAAAATGTAAACTTTCAATAAGTCATCACTTTATTTAGATTGCGTTAACCAAGTGTAGTTCACGTTAAACAACGTTGTTTTCCCTGAGGTACTTACACTTAAAACGAGACGCGTCTCCACTTTCCGCCATTTTTTGAATATGGCGCCTCCTCTCCCGGAGCCTTATGGTATAGGAAAGTGTCCATGGTATGCCTACTACAGAATTCGGCCAGAAGCAGTAGGTCATCCAGGTACTTCTCGCCTACTGAATTTCGAATGCTATGAATTAGGGCATACTACTCGCCTCGCATGCTGTTTTTCACGTACTATATAGTTGGGAAGTAAGCGATTTCGGACGCAGCACAAGTGTCCAACTATGCGCCTGGTGTGAACATAGTAATAGACTCCTGATTTTCAAACAGCTGTCTCTCAGATAAATATTGTCCTTACATAACAAACCATACATCAATCGGAAGCTTATTTATTTATTTATTTATTCAGCTTTTGCGTGATGTATACATATTAATATTAAAAAAAGACCCTAATGACTGGTTTTGTGGTCCAGGGTCTCACACGTGAAAGACATTTTTCTTAGAGACATTTATTTTTTAAATGATGTTTTCTTCTGTACAATGAAAATTTTTGATGAATACGTCTGTCAAGCTCCAAAAAAGACCATAAAAGCATTCATTGTGATATTATATTCCAAGTATTGTGAAAGCATGACAGATATGTGTGAGGAGCAGTCAGGGAAAGACATCCACAGAGTGGCTTCACTGTACCTGTGATGGAGTTGAGCACTTCCTTGGAGAAGGACGCATCCATCGAGTTCCCATGCCGTAAGACATGGGTCACCTGACCACCTAAACCTACTCCGACACTGAGATCATCTCTGGAACCCTGTGAAGGAAAGCATCTCACTTAAAGGGCTCATGAATATTTTTTGTTTTTTATGGTAGCTTTGTGTTGCAAAACGTTTACAGTATTAAAAGTAATAGGCTGTTTTCTCTCCTGTTTAGGCTCTATTTAAGTGTGTTTATCCATGCACATATGCACAGTATTATGTTATAGAGTCGTATCTCCACAAGCTGTTGTTTTTTGCAAACTGGCTTCAATATAAGCAGTTTCCAGACTAATGAGAGAGTTTTGAGTTCTTACAGGATGTTTTATAGTACAATGACCTCTTATGTGTCAAAAGATGAATGATAAACTTAATTATTATTATTATAGGCAAAGAAATACCATTATTAACCTCATGAGTACTTCTCAGTAATAACAGAGGAAAGCAGGAATAGAAACCAATTATCTGTATTTATGTGGGTATTATGTTGTAGAGAGAAGGGAACTAAAATAGTCTAGTTGTGTTTGCAATGTTTGTAAATTTGCTTTATTTAACGTTGTTTTAGCCTTCATTCTTTCTGAATGTAATAATGAGTAGCATTTTTTTAACCATGCAGCAAATTATACATGTATAATATTACACATATGTGGTGGAATTGTAAAAAAAAATAATATCATAAATAATACTCAACAAGTAACCTGTACACACATCAGATCATGCTCAGCTAAAGCAAGTTCTTGATGAACATATGAACCGAGCTTCAGTTGATGAATGTAGCTGCGAGCGGGTGTACCTGGTCACTGGCCGTCAGGCAGATTGGAAACAGATCTCTGAGGAAAAAGCGAGGCATGTTGTCAAGGATCAGACCGTAAAGAGGCAGATACAGAGAGGCTATCCGTGCCTGTTTCTCCTGCACACACAAACACAATACAGTTCAGATCGGTTCACACACAGCGCACAACAACTACATGCGTTATTATTATGTCAGAATTCACCTTCATGGCATAACGGGAGTCCAGTGAATGTTTAGCCATGAGGTTCTTCAGGCAGGCCAGGGCCAGGTGTCTCAGGTCCTGCTCGTCTTGTAAAGCCAGCCCTAGCTCTCTCAACAACAGGCCTGTCAGAAAGTGCTTCCTGCAGAACTCTTCCGTCAAAATATACTCTGGAAAGTCCACTGAGGAATAAGACAGAGACAGGAACCACATACATGATCATTCCCCCTTACTGATGATTAAGAATAGATTTGGAGTGTGAAATGCATTTTGGGGAACTTCTTCTTGTACTTTATTAAATTGTAAAGCGTATCTTAGTTTTCAAATCACTACAGATGATCCATGGAGTGCATTATGTAAAAGTGCACCTTCATTCAATCGTATTCTGACTTTGACTTCTCATACAATAAATACATTTTCAGTAAATGCTAAAAAACTGAGCTCTTTTCCCCATACTTTCCCAACCCCCCCTAAGAATCCTGATTAAAACAGTTACCCTGAGCACTCTGGGTTTCCAGCGATGCCTTGTCTGACCGAGAGAAATGACACAGAGAGGATATCAGTCTGTGGTCAGCAGTATGCTAATTAGGTGTACAATGCAAACGTATGAGACACAAAGAGGTGGAGCTGGTGGTGCTCTCTGACCTGTGATACGTGCAGACGGGATGGGAAGACTCAGAGGGACATAGTGCTCATAGTTACACACCTCCCTTATAAACTCAAACTTCAGCTCACATAGCACCTGGAAACACGCACACACACACACACACACACACGTGGTCCTTTTGTTATAATCTTTGCAGCACAAAGACAGAGAATGAATTCAACAGCCAGACAAAAACACATAAATGATACATGTCATTACATAACAAAAACTCATCATATCCAGGATAGTTTAATGCATAGTGCCTGGTTAACACTAGACTTCGAGCATGCAGATGATCTGCTCTTAAAGAACAGGACATGATGTCACATTCTAGGACGAATCTGTTGATGTGTGTATTAATCTGTGAGGTCAATCAGTCACACTCGCTCACGTCTAGTGTTACCGTGGCACAGAAAAGTGAGAAAGTGTAGTTCAGGTACCTTATTGTCGCTGGCTGTGATCATGTTTATGTAGTTGCTGATCAGTTTGAAGGTGAAACCTCTGTCCATTAATGTGAAGCACCGCTGAAGAAATTAAGAATGAATATTTATTGCAGCACATTATTATAAACAGATTGTTCTTCTTTAGATGCATCTACAGCACAGTATCAGCGGTGCATTACAAGTTACATAGTTACATTACTTTTTTCAAATAACTAGTAAAGTACTGCATTACTTTTTAATTACGAGAAAATATCCAGTTTTGTCTTTAGATACACACAAATGTATCCAATCCCATTCTGTGTTTGCTGACGATCCAGTTCAGCCATACTAATACGCAAAAATAACTTCATTGTTTTTTATTGCCGAAGATTTCTTCTCCTGGGAATTTACTTTTCCTTCTTTTTTGTATTAAAAACACACAAGCAAGCTCTGTTTATGTTTAAAAAGCAACGCAAAAGTAACGTACCGCATCACCACAGAACGGAAACAGTTCATTTTTAGGGAGTCATGCATTACTTTTTAAAGTAACTTTCCCCAACACAAAAGTCTCACACAAAATAAATGAACCTAGTTTTCTGCATCTAATGTAAGT
Organism: Enteromius fasciolatus; assembly: GCA_032361145.1. Lineage (NCBI taxonomy): Eukaryota > Metazoa > Chordata > Actinopteri > Cypriniformes > Cyprinidae > Enteromius > Enteromius fasciolatus. The sequence goes on from JAUMHR010000069.1 coordinate 1,197,417, forward strand.
ATTTACTCATGCACAAATGTACAATATTTCAAAGTCTTAAGTATCTCAGTTGTCGTGTGCTGCTGCTGACCTTCACAAAGGCTGCTATGGCCAAATTAGCGCTGCGTGTCTCCTCTGCCAGCTCTTTGTTCTTCCAGTAGATGTGATCGGACATCACCATGATCAGGGTCTCCAGTCGACTTTGGAAAGTGCCAGGAAATCGCTGCGGCCGGGGAAGCTGAGCAGACACATTTCTTATTAAAAACAGGTTTAACAGCGTGAAAGATGCATGAGCAGTTGCACACACTCAAGGCAAGTGACACGTCCAGAGGGTGGCGCTAAAACACGCAGGCAGATACAGTATGAGAGAAATAAATCTAAGCAAAATAAGCGCATATAATCATGTATAACATATATATCACATAAAAGATAAAAATCTGAACAGTTCAACAGTTTATGTCAAAATTTCAAAATTACAACTCAAACTAAGAGTTCTGAATATGGTCACCCTTTAGTTTCGGTACAAGTTTACACTATAAACCAACTATTAACTATGGCTTTTTGCCTCAATAATCTCCTAATTCGCAGCATATTAATAGTAAGGTATTTGTTAAGTTTAAGGGATATAGAATATGGTCACACAGAATATATACAGCCGATATGCTAGTAATATGCATGCTACTATAGTGTGACCCTAATTATAAGTCATTATTTAAGGCTGACTGATTACTGATAAAAAGAAATAGGAATAACTTATTTAGGCTTGAAGTCATGTCTGACCTTCAGCTTGTGTGAGTCCAGCAGATGCTGCGTCATCGACTTCACGATGATCTCTAGAAAGAACCAGGAGAACTGCAGAAAACCACACAGATGTTAAAACAGTCCATCCCTTCTGCAAGAGAGAGACGTGATGCTAGCTCACCTTCAGGATATTGCGGATGACAGACTGGTCGTTGCTCTTCAGGTCAGAGGTCATGCCCTTGGCCAGCTCTTCGTGAACCGTTCGGAAGCCGCATGCTTCAGTCTTAAACACAAACTGGATAAACAAACACACACATATGACACGCTTCCACAAGAACTCTGCACCTTTCACGATCTTCATTATTATTATTAATGATCATTTATTCAAACATATGCTTGGTGATATCATCTGTACAGTATTTTCACAGTATAATCACTCACTGTTCAGAAACTACAGTATTTCAGACAGCCGTGCAGTAAATAAATATTTATCTTTCATGCACTTCATAAAATAACCAAACTATTTTTAAAAATAGTGCATTTAAAAGAAATGAGATTCAAATGTAAAATCCGGCTTCTGCTATCACTAGCTATTTGCAGCAGCTGAGAGATGCATGAGTGAGACTCCGGGTAATGTACCTTTATATAAGAGTGCAAATAGTGGCCCAGGTTCTCCTCGTGGCACTTGCCTAGGATGTGCACCAGGACCCTGATGGAAAACAGATTTACATGTTATATTAAATCTGACGTGTTGATGGAGTGCGTTCAGAAGAGAGCTAATACCTGGTGGTGCTGGTGGACACTTCATCCGTGTCGTTCTGAGTGAGCACTGTAAAGAGCTGGTTGAAGATCACAGGGAGGAAGCGAATTATCACATGAATCCTCTCCATACTCAAGAGGCCCTGAGAGGACACAGATGTGAAACATATTTAAGATGAATAGTAGTGAAACTTGTCTGGTTTTAATACAATGTCTTGTATATTGGATTAGATCTTATTTGGCAATCATTAATCAGCTGTAGCAAAATACAGTTATAAAGCATGAAGTTTCCTGCTGTATTGTAATATGTATTTCAATGCTCATTCATGCAGGAATGATTATTAATATGACAACTATTATTAAGTATTGCTATAGACGCACTTAATCTATAATAAACTATATTCTGATGCAGGTCTAATTTAACAACAAAGAAAACAGACAAAAGAGAAATAGCATGTCCATGTTTATCTTGATCTAAATCAAACCTCTTTTGCAATCTGCTACATGTCTGTCTCTAGACAAAATATTATAAACATATAGTTCAGTTTTGACGCCCCAGACATCACAGATTTTCAGCTCCTGGTTAAGGCCCTGAACACACTTACTTTAAGGCAGTTGAGGAAGTTTGAGGTAGGAGGTTGAGAGAGGTCTGCCTCTCGGTTTTGGCACTGCTGGAAGAAGCGGTTTAGATGGGGGTCCTGCAAAAAACCATGGGAATTATGACATCACAAACCATGAGCAAGATTACAGTCAATTTTCGTCTGAGACTGTGGCTCTTTTTCACCTGAGTATAAACTGTAGAAAGCACCAAAGTAGACACTCTGAAGATGGGCTTCCCGCCATCGACCCACTTCACATCCGAGCCATTCTGCATAAACACATGGAAAGATCACATAATGTATCAACCATTTTTACTGGTTCACCATCTGTTTTTACAGATTCTGATCCTCGTCATCCGTTTCTATGCAGGTCATTGCTTAACTCTTCCTTCTTCGGCCCTTTTTGTGTATATATTTTTATACATTTACTATCAGAAACAGAAGTCATCATAGTCAGTCTAATATACATTTTATGAAAAGTTAATCTGCTGAAAAGGTAATTTATTTAAAAAGGTTATTTATATTTATATATGCAAACTTTATTAAACCAATACAAATATATATATATATGTTTCTACATTTGTTTAAACTGTCTTTAATATTTACTTATATAATTTCAAAATGTAGTGAGAGTTTCCACGATGGACATCCATGTGCACAATATGTTCAATATACAGTATTACACATGCATAAACACACTATATATTTGGATGGGATAGAGATGTCAATTTATGAAATTGTTTCAATTCATGCGACAATATATTTCATATATGATAGATGTGACTAAAACAAATTCATTTTCTCCAATATAAAAAAAATCCATATTGAAATTTGAATTACATTGACCAGAAGAGAGAGAAGAGGGAGAGATCAAATTTGCCATCACTCCCTTCAGTTGCTGTATTAAAAATTAGTTTCTGTAATTTAATGCTGAGGTCGATAAAAATGACATTTTCTTGCACTCTGGCGATTTTGCACTCACTTTAGAGGATGAAGGCTCTTTGATGTGTAGATATCCACCAGGCAAAGAGCACGAGACTGGAATACTGAAGTCCTGAGAGGAAACACGTCCATCCTTCAGAAGAGCCAGCCATGCATAGCCCACTGTAACACACACACACACACACACTGTCAGAGCACTATACAGCACACACACACACACACACAGCACTGGTGCACATACCTGGTGTCTCAAGAGCCTCTTTCTTCTTGGAGCTGGTCTTGGCATTGATGTCACAGGTCACATGATAGAAGGAGAAGAGTAAATGGTGTTTCTCATGGAGATGTGTGGGCAGCTCGATCTTCACCTGATCAAGCGCATCACAACAAACAGTTAAAAACCAGTAGCACTCATCTGAACGTAACCTACAAAAGCACTTAAAAAGAACATTTTGCAAACCTCATCATAAAAGTCTGGGTTCTGTGAGTGATGCAGAACTGTGGAGCACGCAGTTGTGGTAAATACTGGACCTCCTGGCTTTCCGTAGATGCACTGTGGAAAGGGATTTACAGCATTTCTATTCCATTCTAAAGCAGAGGTTGACGGAAACTGATGGAAACTTGTGTTATGTTACCTTAAGTGGCTTGGCATGTTCTTCATCTGAGCTTCTGAACTCCACGTAAACGGCAATGTTTCGAGCCTATTAAATAAATCACATGACATTGCAACGACATCTATTCATGCATGCTGGGAACTCACCAATCATTAACATGTGCAGTACATTTGACATATGGCCACCGATTCTCACTATTAACTGTGACTTCTGCAACGATAAACTCCTAATTACGTATTAATATAAGGGAAGTTAATAAGTGTAGGTAGGAAGGGGATTGAGAATAAGGCATTAATGTGCTGTATAATCACTAATGCATATGCTTGCTAACGAGCAACTAGTTATTAGTGAGACCTGGCCCCTAAACTAAAGTGCTTTGTACATGTTTCAGTTAGTCTTGTTTGTGTAGTTGGGACAGCATTTGGAGCACTCTTTTGGTCTGACATGGGCAAGTTTATTTCATTTCAATTTATTTAGATGTTGTAGTATTTGTGACTCTACAGGTCGGTTCACAGCAAGAGTGATAACTACAGTATAAAGATAACAATATTAGCGTCCACACCAGCGGATGATATCGTCTGTTTATTGTAAGTGCATGTGCATCTGCCGCTTTAAATTTTCAAGTTTGTTAAAGCAGAATGGATTCTGATTGGCTGTCGATGTTTGTATCGTTCATCATCTGGAAAAAACAGCTCTGAAGGTGATTGCAAAGATATTGTTTCCCTGTGCCTTTATCGTTATCATTGTGGGGTGGACTCTGCTATTCTTTAATACTAAGAACAACTTCTAGAACTGTATCTTCATCGTTATCTTTGTAGTTATTGTGCTTGGTCCTTAAAGCTCTGTGATTTCCTCACCTTTGCGAAGCTCTTCTGGCTGTCGTACTTGAGGTGTTTGGGGTAGATGTACATGTGATTCCTGTAGACTCTGTAAGGCTGGGCAAACTTCGAGGAGTCCTGCAGGAACTCGTCCACCTCCACCGTGGCAGCATGAAGAGCGCAGTCCTCGAAGGGCTTCAGAGCAATGTACGAGGACGTCACACAGTCTGAGGAACATGGTCCACAAAACATAAACCTGAACAACATTTACACTCTAAACAAATGCTGGCATATTTTTTTTACTCAGATGCTGGGTTCAGCTTGTTGGGTCATTTTTGTGGGTTATTTTATACATATATTGGCGATGGACAGTAACGTAGAGTCTCAAGTACTTCATCCACCTAAGATATATATATTTACATTTTTTTACCCAGGTGCTGAGTAGTTTTTCCTAAACTCTAAAAAATGATGGGTTATTTTTTTAACCCAGCTTGCTTCAGCTTGTTGGATCTTTTTAGTGAGTTTTTTAAAAAAGTTGCTTGTGATTGAAATACATTTAGCCTTGCATAACATAAATAGATTTTATTCATTATAATACTTAGTTCAATTTAATTTGATGTTAAATATATTCTATAATCTCAGTACTAATTGTTTATAGGCAGGTTTTGGCTCAGATTTCTGTGACACATCGGCACATCGGTAGTAATATAATATGTAACAGTGTAAACTATGCTGTATTCACCCAATTAAATTCAGTTTGTCTTGTATTTTGTCTATGTGCACTAAAAAAATGCTGGGTTAAGTACAACCCAGTGCTGGGTAACATATGGACAGACCCAGCGGTTGGGTTACTGCACAAAAGCTGGGTTAAACATTTTACCTGACTGTGCTGAAAACAACTAAATTGTTGGGTTTGTGCATATTTTTCCCAGCAATAGGCAGTTTTTAACCCAGCAGTTTTTCATTACTACTGTTGCCTCTAGTGTGCGTGTGTGATTTGATATTTCCAATTTAATACATTTAAAACAGTAGTAGGCTTAAATAAAACAAACCAGAATGTTTTAACATTACCACAACCAGCAGGGTCAAAGTAACCCAGCATGTGCTCTGTCCAATATTTACCCAGCACTGGGTTGCCAAATCTGGGTTGTTTTTAACCCAGTGCATGAGTAAAAATGCATTACGCTTCAGCTGAGCCTCAGATGTGAGGATGTTTGTATTGGTTGGACGTACTGGGACACTCCATGGGAACACAGTCTACACTGATTTCAAGGTTTCCAGGGATGATCTGGAGTTTGCTGGCCTTCTCTGCCCTGTAAAAAAACACTTGATTTTACTGAGGTCATTTATGAAGATGTGTGATTTGTGAGCGTGGCTGCCGAGTCTGTACCTCCTGTACTCTGTGATGAGCTTGATGAGGTCTTCTGTGGAAATCTTGTTGCTCTCCTGTTTGAAGAGAGGAGAGAAGCGGCTTTCCCTGTCCACTGTGCCCTGGTTGTCCTTGAATACTGACCTGGAACACACAGACAGAAGAAATGCATGATTGAATTTAAATAAACTGTAAATAGTGCAAGAGCTTTTTTGTTGAGCATTTGTTTCTGGCAAAGCTGAAGCAGCAGAGAAGGGAAAATAAGCTCCCTTTAGGATTCGCTTACCTTACAGTCCAGGCAAAAGGCATGCGGTACTTTCCAAGCTTGCTACAGAACTGCTTATTGGATTTCAACATCTTTTGGACAGTCTGGAATGAGAAGAGAAACTGGAGCTCAATGCATCTGAGAAAACTAAATAATAATAAATCTCTACTTACTACAGATCACATTAGTGCTTGAGTCAGTATTCGGTGTATTTCTCCTAATGCCACATGTAAATATATCTAATATATAGGATAGTACAGTAAGAACCAAGGAACATTAGCAAACACTGGTCACTGGTTCTGGTCATTGCATTTTTACCCAAAACTTTACATTAATTTAATCTTTATGCTTAATATATTAAAAATGATTTCTCCCAACATTAGGACCTTCATTAAGTAAACATAGCAACATAAGTATGTTCTGAGAATGTTAATGTTAACAAGGACATTTATTAGGTAAAAATAACACATGATAGATTTAAAAAAAAAAGTTTTCTATTAAAGTTATATCAATATTGATAAACAAAATAAGAACCTTCCATAACTAGTACTTTAAGAACATTCAAGAAACGTTTATATAACACTTATAAAACTGTAAAAACCGTTAGTGTTAAAGTCTGATATAATGCTAATACTTCTGTCCATATATTCCATTACCTCCATTAGTGCTGCACGATTAATCACATCGCGACGTCAGCCTGTGCGATTACTTTACAGAAAATGCTTGATTATATTAAATAAATAAATGCATTCGTGGACGTAACATACATTCATTCATTCGTTCCCACCAGACTCAAATGAAGCGTTAAGCGTGAGTCATTTAAATGTTAAGTCCATGCAAAGAGAGAATTAGACATCCTGCAGCACTATTCGCGCGAATTAAGCCAGTGTGTTAAGTTAAACACACTGGTTTTACTGCACGCATAAGCAGTGTATGAAGACTTTCACTTGCACTTTCATACGGGCAGCTTGTACTGCAGCAGGATAGACAAGCATCTTTCTGTCGTATTTTCCAGCGTTGCGTTGTTCTCCGAACACTGTGTGCCATGTGCTTTGATTTATTTCTCTGCTGTGTGAAAGCTCTCATGCGTTAACATGGGCGCCGGAAAAAATATGCGCTGCTTCCCCCCTGCTGACGCGTGCAGTGCCAGTGTGAAACCGGCGTAAACTCAACATGTCCAACTACACGCGAATAGCGAGATACATTCGCCCAAGTCGCCTCAGGTGTGAACACACTTTTATCAAAGAAAGATTTGAGAAAATGATTGGCACACTGGACAAGAGATACCTAAAGAAATATACACAGTATATGTTACATCCTGCTTTAATGTTTTGGGACAACATGTACAAATATAAAAATGGGTATTTGTTTTATTTATCTGTACTTTTGACTTTTTAAATTTTATTTTAATGTAATTTAATTCAGTAATGTAAAAATGTTACTGTTGTTTAATTTTGTACAGTTTAGTTTTAATTAGCTGTTGCGAGATTGCACTGTTTACTGTATCTCAGCTGAGAAATACAGATTTCAGCATTAGTAGTAATCTATGTGCATTTTCCCTGATAACAAGCAAGTTGAGTCAAACCACTTATATTTCGTATCGCAATCGCAAATCACAATTTTGACCTTAATAATCGCACATTTCTCCCAAATCGTGCAGCCCTAACCTTAACCCTAAGAAGACACACATTTCATTTAAATGACATACCTTGCTGGAATCTGTGTTTTTAATGTAGGGTTCTGCTCCACTGGAAATATTTCCCATCAACACTTTCTCCACCCGTGCCACCATCACAATGTCTGTATGTGGGTTCGTAATGGAGAAAATGGCCTGCAGGAAGGATCAAGCACACAAACTGATGAACACAGATCTCTTCTCTGAGCAGATCTAGCTCTGTACCCACGGGCTCCTGGGCTGTTACCTGTTTGGGGATGCTCAGCCAGTTCTCCAGCTCCGAGCTCAGCTGGCAGTCCTCGGACTTCTTCTCCTCAGACGAGGTCAGGCCGTTCTCCAGCGGAGCACCTTCAGACCCTTGATCTCCTGCTCCAGAAGAGCTGCTGAGCATCTGCCGCACAACCTCGTGGTTTAGGTCCACGTGAAAGTCAGCGGAGACCTTCCTGCCCTCCCGTATGTCCAGCAGAGAAACCGATACGAAGAAAGGCTCGATCTACGAGAGAGTAAAAACTTCTTCATTAATTAATCATTGCTCTTATCAAGTAAATGTCCTAATAATGTCAAGTAAGATCATAATTTAAGAATGTTTAGATAAAAAAAAATGCTAACATTAAAAACAGAAAACATTCAATGAAATCTGTTCTTATGAACGATACAGATTCTGTAAACCGCTGTAGATGTTTATGTGTGTGAGTGAATGTCTGTGCGGTCGTACGTTGGTCACAGGCTCGGAGTCGGTCTCGGCGATGCAGCCCTGCAGCGTGAGGTTGAGCGAGCGGCAGGAGATCATCAGTCTCTTCCCGAGCTTCTCATCGAACGGCTGGACAGAAGCAGACTCTCCAAACTCCATCCTGGAGCTCCTCAGAACCTTCAAACACAAAGCACGCGTTCCTCACACACCTAACTAACAACCACAACCGTCCTTACACAACACAACCTGCTCCTGAACCAGAAGACGTACAGGAATATCAGGATCCAGAGAGAACAGGTTCAGTCTTTCCTCTCCTCGGCCAGCTCTGGCTGACTCCTCTGTCTCTGTGATATACTGAAACACACAGCATCAGTGTTCATCATGTGAAGCTATCATTATTACATCTGCATATACACGTTTGGCTTCTACATACATTAGTACTGTCCAACAATTAATCGTGATTAATCACATCCAATATATATATATACATATATATATATATACTTTTTGTTTACAAAATATATGTATGTGTGCTGTGTATATTTATAATGTATATATAAACACACACACACACACACACACACACACATTTCTTATACACAGTTATACTGTATATAAATTACATGAATATAAATATAGATATGTAACTAAATGCTTATAAATAAATAATATTTTCAAACTA
>JAUMHR010000069.1:1212214-1232130 GCA_032361145.1 Enteromius fasciolatus
AACGGCTGTGTGTTCTATATACGGCTCAATGTGAAATCACGCACCTGATGGCATTTACCGCTGATTACAGGACCGGGCTTACTGACAAAACGAGCAAACATATTGGCCGATCTGGATCGGTGCGTCTCGACTTTCAAGTTCATTCATAACATTAGAAACGCTAGTTGGTGTTCCAGTATAATCCGTCCTCCGAAACTCATCCAGCGAGAAACGTTCCTCGGTGCGATTAAAATGCGTTAAAAAATTTAATGCGTTATTTTTTGTGTAATTAATTAATCTAAATTAACGCGTTAAAGTCCCGGCCCTAATTTATACATTTAAAATTTATTTTCAAAAATATACAAAAAAGGGCCAACAATATATTAGTAGAAAATACATTTGCATAAATAAATTGCAAAACAAATCTAAAAAAAACAAATCAATTTTCTTTTGTATATTTGAAAATCTATATTTTTGTTGAATGTGACTGTGTGTTTATAACGGTAGCAGGACTCTGATTTAATAACTGTTCAGCGGTGAGTGAATCAAGGCCCAGTTCCTATTTTCAGAAAAAGGATGTAATGATGGTGTGTTTGGGATGTGAGGAGCATTCATTACCTTGGCCAGCTCAGGGTGGATCCCGTTTTCAGTTGTTTCCTCATTTTTCTGAACAGGGACATGATTCAGTGATGCATCGATGATCTCTGAACAACAACAAAGAAACATTTGAGCTGAAAATCGTCACACGTATGTGGATTTGATCACACTGTTTCTGTGTCAGATGATCCTTCATTCGTTTAGCTCAGGGCACCAGCTAAGTACGAGACACCTTCATAATCATGACATGACATACGTCTTGAGTATGAAGCAGGTTTGATGCATGTTTATGACTATTATTAAGTCAGTAAGTATAATCTATATATAAACACACACACATACAGTATATCTTTCTTAAATATTTGAATGTATATACATTTATATTATTATATTTTATATATTAGTATATGTTTTTTACACATTTATCTATATATATTTAAACGCATCCAAAATAAAATGTTTGTTTACATATTTTTATTTATTATAATAAAATATATATTTTGAAAATATTTACATGTACATACATTTATTTATTTATATTATTATATCGTCTATAAATATATTTAATATATAAACATAATATATTGTTCTTAAATATATATAAAGTATGATGTAAACACAAACTTTTATTTTGAATGCAATTAATCGCTAATATTTACTTGACAGCACAGTTTTTTGGGGCTGGCTCTTGTTTTGAAAAAGGGGACTATTTCCTCGCTGGACATGGACCTTGAGACGCTTTCCAAAATCCTTGCTCTACGTCTGGAGAATACCTCCTTCATGACCAAACAGAAGCTGTGTCACACATGATCCGATCGCAACTACACACACCTGTGCTCTCACACGAGATTTCTGAGAAAAGGTGTTCTCTGACCACCAGCTGTTTATATAAATACAGGTGTCACATCCTGTGTTTGCTGCATTTCACAAACATTATCACAAAAACATCAAAGTAGGCACACTTGTTCAGAATCTGTTCTCAGCACAGGTGACGTTCACAGCTTCAATGCTCTTCATCAGACGGATGAGAACATGCTGCATACTCTTCTATTGTTAGAGCCGTTTGTGCCTACTTTGATCTCAGTTTGGTGGAGACTGTGTTTGTATTTCACACAAAACATTGTTATATTTACATCGTGGCCACATCACTTAGTTATGCAACTCTTGGTAAGCATTTCAGCGCCTGCACCAGAACAAACCGTCTTCCTGTTTGTGTAAATATGTTACAATATATTGAATAATTCAGAAACAATTCACAATATTGACAATTTGTTTACTTTATAATATATAGATAAGTTATGGCATTTAAATAAAGTAATAAATAACTGAACGGGCTGTACTCTTGATAACCCCGCAAAACAACCACACATTACGAACACTTGATTTTTGTGTGCTTCAGTATACAGCCATATATTGTTTAGTCATCTAACCTTTGGTGCAAACGCAACACATACAAGTCACTGCATGTCATCATTCACGCACTTCCTGCTGTGTACGCGCTCACCTTGCTTGCTGTCGCTCAGGTCTGCGCTCTTGCGATCCAGAGCCGGGCCGTCCGGAGGACTGATTTGCAGGATGCGTGTGAGAGTGTTGATCCAGTCGTCCATGTCTTGCTCGTTCTCGGCAGCCAGGACGAAATATGTCACTTGGTTCATTTTCAACTCAAAGGCGTGTTTCCTCAAGCGGTTATTCTGTGTGAACCCAGACACCGTGATTAATACAGCATCCGTCACTGCTCACCTCAACCAAGCGTGTATTCACCGACCTGAACCACCCCGGTGCACGAGTCCAGAAATATACAGCCTTTGGGCTCCTTTGATATTTTCTCATCTTTATAGAAGTTCATGATGTAAGAGTTGTCAGTCAGCTGAGTCAACTGAAAATATCTCCGCTTGAACGACTGGAAAAGCACAAGCGTCAAAACAAATCACACGCAATCAGCAAGATCTTTCACTTGTGCAGTTTATCTGATAATATACAATTGCATCTCATTTTTTTATAATTGTCATTGCATCAGGATGTGAATGGGTGCCGTCAGAATGAGAGTCCAAACAGCTGATAAAAACATCACAATAATCCGTTATTATGGACTAGCATTTAAACTCCTAATCTAATCTCATAACAGCACCTGTTCAACGCAGACGTGTGAGACGTGTGTGAAAGACGTGGACTCTTACCCGGACAGTGATGCTGTTGTTGACCGTGCTGTTAAAGTTGCCTTTATAGAGCCAGCCGGACTTAAATACCCCGATTCCCCCTGCACCTCCACTACCTGCTCCACCTCCTCCACCTTTAGAGGACGACAGGGAAGTTGTGTCCTACAAAAATAATAAAAATGACAAAAAATGTGCATTTGAGAATGAAACACACTTTCACATTTGCATAATTTCCAACATTTTTATGGACAGAAGGCCGCGGGACTCTTTCTGTAAGCTCAGCTTGAAGCTTCATACTGACCTCATCTTTGTCCACGTCTTCATGGTCGATCTCAAAGGAGTGCGAGGGCAACTTCTCTGATTTATACAGCTTCCTGCCAGGCAGAAGAATTATGAAGAGAGAGAATTTTTATGTTTTTATGTTTAATGAATATTATTAATTTGTATATGCTATTGACAGCAAAGAAAATGCCTTTATAACAATTTGTGATATGTCACCTTCTAACATTTTCAGGAAGGCATACATTTTATTATAAATATACAGTAAATCATAAATCATATGATATATATATATAGAGAGAGAATATTATTACACATATTTCATTTTGATGACGAGTTACACTTCAAAAGTGAAAGGAAGAAGAAAACCCCCTCAAGCATCAGTGTGCCAAGAAATCCTGCTCTCCTATTCAAAGACGTCGTATTTTCCACATCATGTGGTGTTTTCACTCCTTTCAGAGAGTTTTATTCTGACAGGACCCCACACACAGGTGTCCTTTCTGCTGCCTGCCTCAGTGCTCTTGTAAAGCAGAGCTCTTTGTGTCTGTCCTGTGTGCCGGAGACAGTGTGGCAGTATATCCAGCACACACACACACTTTCTGTAACAATGCCTGAGATGCTATAAGTTTACAGCTCCAGTGATTCTGTCCCTGGCTGTTCTCAGTTAGAAAGCACATATGGACATATACTAATGCAATCACAGCTATTATACTGCAGGTAAAACTAAAATATCATTCTGATTTGATGAGGTTTGTCACTAAAAAGTCACTTTCTGCTGTTGGCAAGCATGTTCGTGCATTAATCCACTATTTAAACTCTACCAGAAATGTCCAAAAACATCATAAATATGGCTCTTTATGAGAAATAATTGAATAATTATACACAAAAGTCATATTTACAGTAAAAATCTGGCAGCTGTGGTTGCAGGAATTCACCCACAAAAAACGTTGTTGTTAAATACTTCTGTAAAATATGTTAATGTGTTTAATGGAAGTGTTGGGAAGATTACTTTGGAAAGCTAACTTCCAGTAAAATGTAAAAATGTTGTAACTATTTCAATTACAAAATCAACAAAAGAGCACCAAATAATAAAACATACTCATGCAAAACACATACTGATACAGTTTTCTACTGGTTATCGCTTCTGAAAGTGGTTCCTCGTTTTCATGACGTCAGTGAATAGAGTTGTACCTGGGCAGTGTGCGGTAGTCCCCGGCATACTCTTCATATTTATACTGGATTACATGCAGCTGGGAGTTATAATACTGACAGGCCTATAGGAACACAGAAACAGGCAGAGGTTCATCTCACCGTGTGAGCTGCAGGACAAAAAGCATGCGCTGTAATTCAAAAGTTGTGTCGTTTATGTGTTAATGACTCCTCGAATATGAAATATGCTTGATGTGAGTTTCAAGGGCTAAACATTTTCTAATCAACAAAGAAAGAAGCAAAAATAAAACAAACGAATATGTATCTGTTAATTCTAAGCAGTTTAGAGATTATGCAAACAAAAATACACCTCACACTATTTTGGTCTCTTACTGTCCCGTCATAAAATCACTGAGAGAATATGAAAACATCTACACTGGTGTTCTTCTGAAGTATTAGCTATTAGTCTGATGACATAAGACGTTAATGATTTCTGGCTGATGCTTCTGTGTTCAGAGTCTCAATATTTATGTCAATGTAAACAATAATTTTTAGTAGACTGATGTTAAAAAATCATACAAAACAGTTAATGCTGGTAACAACACGGTGTCAGCTAGACCACTTTCTGTACTTCCAGTTAGTACTTAGTCTTGTGTATTTCATGTAAACATCTGCTAGCTGATTCAGGCCAGCAGTAAAAAACACGGTCCGGCTCAGAGGAAGCGGAATGAGGTGTCCTTTATTGGCAATATTTGGATTAGTTTATGGTTTCTGGCTTTCCACAGTCATGGACAACCTAGAAATATCCAGAGAATTCACAAAAAATGACAAATAAATAAATAAAAATATTCCATCAAAAATGCTTTATGTGTGCCCCTGGAGTCTAAAGTAGCACAGGTATGTTTGTAGCAATAGACATTCGATTTGAATCCCATTTACATCCATTTTTTAGGTTTAGGGACTATGGTGATAGACATAGCAAATAAATAAGTTAATAGTAGCTACTACTACGATCACTAAGATATCGGAGATCTCTCGGAGAGGACTGCGGTTGCGTGAATGAGAGAGTGTGTGTGTCTGAGACAGACGGTTCAATGTAATATAAGAAACTGATAAGATACTGGTTTTATTTGGTCGAAATTAAGTAGGTTAGGCACAAATTTGCTTATATGGGTTCACTTTTCCTTCTTTCAGGGGGCCGTCATGATCTTCTAATAAAACGACGAGTTCATATTGAGTCTTAAAATAAACTAGCATCCAGAGTCTCGTGTGGATGTATGCTTGTCACAGATTGGCGGTTAACATGCAATCTCTAAATCACTAAGTGTGGGGAAATTACGCCCCTGGATCCAGCGCTCTGGTGTCGTGGAGGTCTGCTCAGAGCTGAACTCACCTGTCTGACCAGCAGACATTCAGCTTGTGTGTCGGCTCCCTCGGGCACAGTGGACTTCAGCGTTCTCCGCTCCACAGGAAGAGTGGACACCTGGAGGCACACAAGCACACCAAACTGAGAAGGGTCTGCCTTCAACAACCAGTCAACCGCAGCATGCAAGGCCTGTGATGACGGTGATACTTTTCTCACTTTTTTGAACATAAACCAGGAAACACAGCAATATTTGTGCCCTTATATAAACACCATAACCTGCGCTCTGCTGGTTTGAGGAATCGCAAAGCATTCATGTGCAGCAGTTTTAGGCAGAGCATCCAGCCAGAGGAAGTCCTTTGCGGTTAAAAAGGAGCAATTGTAATAAAACTTTGACTTTTTCTTGACTCAAGAAATGATAATGTTCCCATCTCATGCAGCCGAAGTGGTGCAGTCATAGAAAGTTCAAATATAATAGGAGAATTTTACTGCTGACATTTTGGAATATACTTTTAATGTTTTGAATTATGAATATGATAGCATGTCTACATGTGAAGAGCATGTGCATTGAGAGCAGATAAACTGCTCTGGCATCATAGGGGACTTCTCCTCTAGAAAAAGCCAGAGAATTATTATTATTAGTTTTAGTTTTTGGATATAACCAAATAATAACCATATTTATATGTTTTAGCACTTTACTTGCATCACTGAGATCATTTACATGAACTGGTAAGACACTGATTTTTGGTAGTTACATTTACATACTAAACTTACACAGCACACATACTCATTGCGTAAACACAAACGCTTGTTTTGGATAAAATTAGTCGCTTCGACGGCACCAAGTCCTTCAAGCTAAACACGACTCAAATCATGAATTGTCCTTGTGTTGTCACTTTAGCATGTTGCATCATGGAGTTCTGGAGCGAGAACAACATTAGTAAGCTTCTTTCATTTGCTTGCAAAGCAGATTTTGAGTCTCGCTGCTCAGCACAACTGTCCGCTGAGTATTTTCTAATAAAGTAATGCTGAATACATGTGTCTCTCCCCGGCTGTCCCATGTCTCCGAGCATGTTGGTTTAGTTGGAACGCTGAGGAGATAATATATGTTTGCATGTAAAAAGCATGTAAGTTTGAACCCGTTTTGCACCGGTGCTGTCAGCAGATGGCATGCACATGATTATCAGCTCAGATTAAATGGGTCATTATGGAACTGCATCTATATTCTTTAATGTTGTCAGTAAAACACCCACAGAATTTTCCAACTCTATTTGAGTTTTGTGTGTTCACACTATTTTGTTCACGCTCTGCAGGCTTTCACAGCTCTCCCTAGAAAGAGACATAATTAGTGCTGTCAGTTTACCCGTTAAGTTGAATAAAGGGGCAGTTGACTGGTCTTTTTCTAAGCTTGATTGTGTTTATGGGGTGCAGTCTAACGTGTTAATGCTTTGGTTTTTTAAAAAAAACACACATTATTTATCACACATTTTAGCTTTATTCCACACAGCTCTGTCCCTTCTCTAAAAGTTGCGCTAATCATTTCCTGTTTTTATGAAGCCCCTCCCTCAGAAACTCGCAATGGGCTCTGATTGGTTAACTGGCCGAATGTGTTGTGATTGGCTAAACCTCCTCCCGCCCCTCTCAGCACACGTGCTCTGGTTGTATTGTAAACAGTGACGTCTTCTCTATTGCTTATCAATTTGGGCCCGATCAAGACACAGAGGATTCGTTTTTGGAGTCGTTACAAGACAGAATCACGATTCATATCCGTATAGATTTTCACGTGCACCACTAGTTGCACGTTCTTAGGGGCGGGGTTTATCTAATGGGCCCAGGAAGTAACTCTTTATAGTTCCCTAGCAGTTGTTTTTGTAGGCATTAAACTGCCAGAATTTTAAAAGACGGTATCTTTGTTTGGATTGAACTTTCAGTGCTCAATAGCTCAAACAGCAACATTACACACTAACTAACATTAAAAAAAATGTAAATCGCAATCAACCACCTATTAATTAGTTCTGAAAAAAGAATGTAATTGAAATATTTTGACGCAGTTAACTCATCATATTACATCTCTTACATACAGCTGTCTGTTGACAATATGATGCAGGGCAACGTCTACATAAATGCTGTTATGTCCTAAAATTCTAAATATTGGGGCAAGAATGTCTCATATCTCTCATCTCTTGTCTCACAAGCGCATCGAGCAATCACAGTGTGTTGTGTGTGATGTGATTTTATACTACAGTTCAGTAAATAAAGCTGAAGATGCTTTTTTTAATCAGGTTGTTTGTATTTACTCGAGATTTATTATTTGCTTTTGCAGAGAACATTATTTTCTTTACAGTCACATCAGAACTGTCTAAAACACAGAAGTGTTTAGTTTCTGAATGAATCAGCGTTTTGAACTAATCGTGTGAACCGATGATTCAAAGACACTGTTTACTTCATTCCTGTTTAAATAAATGAGTCATAAAGACATTTACTGCACCCTGTAAAATATCATACAATTAAAAATAAGTCATTCTAAAACAATAAAGGGGATAGATCATCCCCCAAAATGTTATTCTATCATCATTTACATTTATTTTGAAAATATTATATTCATATTCTTCTATATATTTTATATTATACATACATATATTTAAAATATAAACATAACACATTTTTCATTTATATAAACATTATAAATATGCACAGTATACACATTACGTAAACGAAAACATAGGATCACATGTGCCTTGATAACCAATCACACCACAGCCGTGTGTTAGTCAATATTCACTCGTACTTTACAAACATGAGTGTATGAATCAGAAATTAGATGCATAAGAAACCTCTTTAAAAACATTAAAAATCTTTCACATCCCTAACTTTTAAGTGGTAGTGTATTTAAACACATAAACTGTGTTTTGAAGATTAACCAAAGTCTGTATTGTTTCTTTAAGCTGTGTTATTAAGTCATTTCCTACGGTGTCTATAGTTAGTGCAGTCAGGGGGAAGGTAGCAGCAGCGTCTGGCTCAGCCGTCTCTCAAGGTTTTTTGCAAACATCAGCATGACATCAGAGTAATATTGCTAACGAGCCTGCTGTTGACGGATATCACAGAAATGAAGTGCTACAAACTGAACTCTACCCCACTCAGAATCGTCTGTGACTTCTCTTATAAAGCAGTACTCCGAGAAATCTTTAGCTTGAACATAATCTGAGTTTATTCAGTGTATCGAAGTCTCTCCTCCATTCGCATCCATTTAAAAATGTGTCTCTCATCTCCTTCCCAGTGTCCTGCAACACAAGCTTAGAGGTTCTGATGTAATGAAGATGTGCGGTCAGGGGAAGCTATAGCTTCCTCAACCACATGTGCTTTTATTTTGGAAAAAAATTACGCAGTACTTTCCACATGATGACCACGTCTGTCAGTCTCCGAAAATAGTCAGTCTCGGTAAAATCTACTCGTACCTGTTCCACCATCCACCAGTAGAGGTCCCAATCCCATCTGATGTGGATACCCCGTTCGCTGCATCTGGAATTCATTAACGCTGTGTGTATGCCCAGGCTGCCCTGCTGCCGCTTTCTCTGGGTTGTTCAGCTCGACTGGTTTTAAGCGCTCCGTTTTTCATCATGAACACAGCAATATAAGGTGCTATGTGTTTGAGCTCACTGACAGAAGTCGCACAAGCCCTGTTTATATTTGTGCCATTTAAAGCCCAGTTCTATGTTTGAAAGAGGATGTGGTCGGAAAGGCCTCGGCTGTTTTCAGTGCTGCACTCAGGGAGAAGCTTTAACACATACGCAAGCATGCACACAGTCACTCAACACCTACTTCACCACTTTTGGTGAATTTCCACACCTTTCAGAAAAGGCCCTTTTTTGAGCACTTTTCAAATGTCAGAAACGCACATCATCACAGGACGTAAATGCGTGAACACACACACATGGAGAGAGAGAGAGGAGCACTCACGGTGAAGTCCAGCTCTGGGAAGAGCAGGAGATCTTGAAGAGGATCTTCTCTGAGCTCAGCTTCAAGCTCTGAAATCACAGCCTCGTAGTCCAGAGGGTCGATCACTTTGGGCTTCTCCTGCTGGGAGGTACAAACAAAAACATGTCATTCATTTCAATTCAGTGTACCTTTATTTGTTCAGGCCTTTCCACGCTGCAAACGGTTGCAAAGCAGCTTTAGAGAACATGAAACTATGTTATATTTAGTAATAGCTTATCAGTGGTATCTGTCTCAGAGGGATGTCCAAAAATACAGTACATTTTTGTACTGTTTTGTACAGTACATTTACAGTAAAAATCAGGCAGTTAGTAAATGTCAGTTAGTTAACACTCTTAACAGTAATGACTGTTGACAGTGGTTTTGTCACCAGCAATATCAAAACACAAAAGTGTGCTGAGTTGTGTCCAAAGAACACCATATCTACTGTGAAGCACAGGGTGGAAACATCATGCTTTGGGGCTGTTCTTCTGCAAAGGGACCAGGACGACTGATCCGTGTAAACCAAAGAATGAATAGGGCCATGTATCGTGAGATTTTGAGTGAAAACCTCGTTCCATCAGCAAGAGCATTGAAGATGAAATATGGCTGGGTGTTTCAGCAGGACAATGATCCCAAACACACCGCCCGGGACAAGGAGTGGCTTCATACGAAGGATGTCAAGGTCCTGGAGTGGCCAAGCCCGTCTCCAGATCTCAACCACACAGAAAATCTTTGGAGGGAGTTGAAGGTCTTTGTTTCCCAGCGACAGCCCAAAACATTACCGCTCCAGAGGAGATCTGCTGGAAGAATGGGCCAAAACACCAGCAACAGTGTGTGAGACCCCGATGAAGACTTACAGAAAACCTTTGACCTCTGTCATTGCCAACAAAGGGTGTATAACAAAGTATTGAGATGAAACTTTGTTACTGACCAAATACTTATTTTCCACCATCACTTGCAAATAAATGATTTAGAAATACTACACTGTGATTTTCTGGATTTTTTTCTCGTTTTGTCTCTTATAGTCGAGGCATATCTATGATGAACATTACAGGCCTCGCTCATCTTTTTAAATGGGAGAACTTGCACAATTGGTGGCTGACTAAATCCTTTTCCGCCCCACTTTATATATCAGAGCAAAAACTGTAAACAGATCAACCTTTGTGCAAACAAACTGAACTGTAATGTTTTGTGTGTTTCATAAAGATTAATCATATTGTCCATTCAGAAAGTACCCAGATGACACACTGATTCAGGGGATTTTCTGTCATGCTTCGTATCAGATCCTCTTCTGCTGCGCCAGGTTGAAGTCATTTTCAGCTCTCTCCAGAGATGCTTGATTGGGTTCAAGTCTGGTCTCTAACTGAGCCACTGAAGAACACTACTCTTGGTTTGTCTAATTCCCTTCTACCCTGACCAGTTCCCCAGTCACAGAAAACCACCATCCTTCAGCAGAAAACTATCCCTGTTGGAAAAAACCCGCATATGACGGTTAGGTATGTTTTGAGGCATGGCTGCTGGTTTAAGGTGGTCATGAGCTAGCCCTTATGACCAGCACTTGACCAGATTAAACTAATACACAAGCTCTTATTCCCTGTCACATCTCTACTGTCTCTTTCCAGTGAATCAAAGAAAGAGCAAAAAATTCCAGACCAGTTCCTGAAAGATCACTGGGACTCCAACCCTAATTAAACACATCCGAACCTCTTCAGGATCACTAGAATCTGCATTAACTCTGGCACAACAAGTCATCTGACACAGATCATGTAAACACAAAAATCAGCACGAGATCCATTTCTTCTCATCTAATCTGGGCCACTTCCAAATGTGGATTATAATCGGATACATATCCAGTATCTGGACGTCCCACCTGCGTCTAAACACACACATCTGATTCCCCTCAGATCCGCACAGTACCTTACAACATCTTGTGAGGGTTTAGTGTTATTTGAGTGCTTCCTTTGAGGCTAATATTGAGGACAATTAGAGCTAACTAATACTTTCGACTGAAAAAACGCTATGTTACTTATCAACAGGTAAAGTATCATCAGAATATCCAAACTCATAATAATAAAAAATAAACACCTAAATAATGTGCAAAGCAAAAGTGTTTTTTTACACGTTAATTTGTTATTACGTATAAGTGTTTTTTGTCAGCTTTAAGTACAGTAACATCAGTAAAATGGCAAGATATGAGATATGCATTATAGCTATCCATTGTCACTAAAGTGAATGAATCGTGTTCATTGTGTGTTATAAATAATAAGCACTCATTATAATAATACTGATTATACAGAGGTTTTAAACATGACTACATTTTTGTACAACAAACTGAATAAATGTGAACCTTTTACATTTTCTGGATTGGTTATATTTTCATGTTCAATAATAAATAACTTTTAATAATAAAGAACCCTTCGGTCCATTTATGGGTCTAAATAGAAGCATTTCTTTAAAAGAGATCACAGATGGGCATGAATTAGTGTGAACACAGATATCACATATTGTACAAGTTGTGTCTAAAGTGAATGTAAACAGGCGGACCAAAAAATCTGATCTGTGCATTAAAGCGCCCCATTATGCTTTTTCAAACATGATGGTTCATGCAGTGTGTCGTGTAGCTGTATGTGAACATAAACTAACTGCAAAGTTGTGACGCTGACAGTGCACCATAAATAAAAGTTATTGTCTATCAAAAACAAGAGTCGACTCATATTCGCCTAAACGAGTTGTCAGCAATACGAATCTTTCTCTGTTACTGAGCCACGTCACTAAGTAACATATTTGCATAACGTCCGCCCACATTCTACGTCGCGAACAACTTGCCCCGCCCCCAAACAGTACATCATGTCAAGACAACGCTGTATCCTGTGAGAGTTCATTTGTTTTATATGCCCTTCTGAAAGATGAATCTACAAAGAATGAGTGATTAACATCCATTTTTTTCAACAGCACCTCAGCAGTACAGTCTCTTGTTGTGTTCACGTCATTTTACTGATGACTGCTTCTCCAATCTTGGAGTAAAAACGTGATATTCACTAAACGCTTGCTCTTAAAAGACGGATCAGAGCCCAGTTTATTTGGACTGCTTGCTCCTCTGAACTTCTACCTGTAAGTAAGATTAATAATTGATGATTGTAGCGATAGTTACGTATTTGTGTGCGTTATGCTGTGTAACAACCCTGCAGATGACAGTTTCTGATAGCGCTGGTTATGTGTTGCCGTGTCAACTGGGAGAAACAGGCTTTTAGGTTCTCAAACGTCACATTATGCCCCAGAAAATGCTTAACGTCATGTTAGCGCCCTATTTACATGCATGTACATTTACATTTGCTGTTTTAAGAGACATAAAACAATATTAGCCACTTTTAAAATGGCATAATAGGGACACTTTAAGACTTGTAGTGCAAAGCAGCCAAAGGCAAGCGTGTTTGATTTATAGAAATAGTTAACATTTGAAGAAAATTTCAAGCGCCATAGTAAAGGTTCTGAACAGGGGTCGACCGATATGGGTCTTTTGAAGGAAGATGCCGATATCTTGGAAAGCAGGGTGGCTGATAGGCGATATTAGGCCAATATAACTTTATTTATTTTAATTAATATTAAATATCTAATAATAAGAAGAAATGTATAAATACTTTGAAAATGGATTAAAATATAAATGTGTAATATAAAAAACATAAAAGACAAAGTATTTTTTGCTGAATAATTAATGCATATTAAATTAAATTATAATTAAAAAGGTAAAGAAAATACTGTAATCAACAGTGATGTAATATTACATACAGCACATAGTGAAAATAACAGCAATGTGACAGCGGGCAACAATTGAAATCACAAGTTTAAAGTTCATTCAGGCATCTCTAGTGAAGCTAACCTTTGCTCCTGACAGCATTTAATTCACCCGGACCGACCATCATGTAGAGAACACACGATTAGGATACACACACACACACACACACACACAAACACTCACATATCACAAGAGCTCAACTCGCCTCGAACATATCAGCCAAAAAAATAGAAAATTATCTCCAGATGCCAATATTTGAAAAATGCCAAATATCAGCTTATTTATTGGGCTCAGCGATATATCGGTCGACCACTAGTTCTGGATACTTGCATTAAAGTTAAAATCCAGTGTTTTCTATAAAAACAATCACAATTATGAGGATATGAAGTGCAGAGTGATGTGGGAAAAGCCTGTTCCTGAATCCTCCAAACACTGACTCAACTCAGCAGATCGTTAGTGGAAAATCCAAGACCTGAAACTGGATTGTGAGACATTCAAAAAGTGCTGTGGCATTCAAAAGAGTTTTGGAAGGAAGCGTCTAAGCTGATTTCACTTCTGGTCACTTGTTATCACTTCTTAACACCCACCTGTTTTTTTCAAGATCCAAAACTAAAGCTTCTCAACTCCGTTTCCAACATTATGAACAATCAGACAGTTTTATTATCCTTTCTGGAAAAAAATAAAACGGTCCTACTTTATATTAGGTGAGCTTAACTGCTATGTCCTTACATTTAAATGAATCATTTGGTACAATGCACTTATTGTGTACATACATGTTTTTTCACTGTACTTATATTTATGAAAACGTGTATCTATCTGTAATAAATTTCTGTACTTACATTTATAATTATACTGTTGACCCATTTCTTACACCCTTACACCTACCCATACCACCTAACCCATCTCTAACCTTACCTGTATCCCTCATCAATAGCAGAAGTGTTTTACAGTACAATATGAACACAATAAGTACATAGTATTTATTTTTTGATTTAAGTACATAGAAGTTAAGGACCATATATAAACTGTTATTACAGCAATTACAACGACACTCAGGAACAATCATTCAATCAATTCCTGATGGACAAACTCATGTTTTATCATTGATGAGCATCTGACGTGTCTGGAGCTGAATCAGCAGCTGAATGAGGTATGCTGTAAAAAGCACTGGGTTATTTGACCAAACACTGAATCGAGACTGTTGGGTGAGGAAGCAGGCTGATTTGGGTTGATAATGTTCCTAATAAGTCACCCGGCAGTGGAGGTTTGGGAATGTGGACGTGAAAGACAGCACGCAAGTCACGCAAGATCAAACGCAAGCGCAAGTGCTGGTACTGTGACACCAATGCAGTGTTTATGAGAGGATACGTGTGGACAATAACAGACAGAGCACTTCGACTCGAAGATGAACTGAAAAAGCTGAAATGACTCTTAAGACTAGCCTATCCATGTTTGATGCAACTGACTTCTGGATTTTTCTCTCTTCTCCAACAGGAATGCATTGTTAAACAATCAATAACACAGACTCTAGTCTCTCTATATCCATAATAAATATAACCATTACACACTCATATATTATTTAAACAAAAGCTTTTATTTAGCTCTTTTATATAGCACAACAAACAATAAGAAAAATGCAATATATATATATATATATTCGTTCATATTTTCTTTTAATTTTCTGTGATCACAAGCCAATATCAATATTTCACATACTATCAACTTTATCAAATTAGTTTTCTCCTTATTCACTGTTACACAGTATATTGCACGTAGGGTTGGGTCGATAGACGATGCCATGCAGCAGCAACAACCAGCTCGCGAAAAACACACTTAATCTATGGCGGCAAATCTATGCCATTAATAAGCGATGCTGGCGAGCGCGGTAAATCATTTCCGCGACAGGAAAACAGATGTACATGGGAAGAAACGGGGGCCGCGAGCTCATATCAAACCCTCGCGATCACTCCTGCGCTCAACCCTCTCTCACCTGCTCGTGCGAACACTGTTTAGTCAGTCGAGGGGCGGGGCTTGGTGTTTTAGTTACAACTATCCCCCAAATCTCGACGATACCATCGTCCATCGCGATGTTTCACATTAGACATCGTACGATGCCAAATTGGTCGACATTGCCCAACTCTAACTGCACGTCACTAGCATGTTAAAGGAGAAGTAAACTCAGGATGAGGAGATAACTAAAAAAAAGACGACAAAAAAAGTCTGTATATTTCTAAGATCTAAAGCTCAGCGGCAGCTTTTTTTAGCACCTTTTTTGTTGCTAGATTGTCATGCAGATCTGTGAAAGATGGCCGAACACTTCTGAGGAAGTCTTGTCAGAAGGTGTTTTTTGCCAGGACAGGGAGAGGTCTGTGATTCTAACACTCAGAAACAATAAGTAACTCCTCATGCAGTTAAAATAAAATGATATCAAATGACTTTTTTATGATTTTTACAGCTTCTGATGGTTTAGTGATCATTACTGCTTTATTTGCTCACACTTTAGTTTAAAATCCAATTCTTCCTAATCCACTGTTTATTAATAGTTAGTGAGGTGGTTGTTGAGTTTAGGTAAAACTAGGGATGCAGAATGAGCTCATGCGGAATATGTGCTTTATAAGTAGGCCTACTAATAAACAGACAATATGTTAACAATAGGCATACTAATAAGCAACTATAGTTAACAGTTAGAAGTGGTCCCTATACTACAGATTCACCCTTTATTTATTCAGAAGTACTTGTGTATTTTATTATTGTATTAACTCATCTGGTTAGTTTACAGTTAGTATTGCTGATGGACAATAAACTGAACATCTCAGAAATATCATGAGAAAATTAGATTGTGATAACGAGCAAACAACTTCTGTTAAAAAAAAATCTAGCTGTCACAAGAAAACAAAAAGAAAAGGTCACACTTATAGGGACCAATTCTCACTATTAACTGAGCCTGTCCTCCAACAACAAAACGACTCTATAGGTCGTTTGTGCAAGTACCGTATTGCTACCTATATTTACATTTTAAAGGTAAGTGCCCTCTAGTGGGTGTAAAAATAACGACAGTGTCGTATTGCTTTCTTCTCTTACACTGTTCCTGGCTGGTGGAATGATCTTCCCATCACTCTTCGAAATGCCAACTCCCTTACAACTTTCAAACGACTGCTGAAAACCCATCTCTTTCAACACTACTTGACATCATTAAAAAAGAAAAAATCCTTAACCCTACTCTTTCTTTTCCTTTCTAGCTTGTACTTATTTGAGCATTGCCTGTTATACGGTATTATGAGCACTTCCTCAGTTGTTTTTGCCTCTTTAGGACTAATTGCTTGATGTTTTCTCCACCTGTAAGTCGCTTTGGCGTCTGCTAAATGAATAAATGTATTTGCGTCGTCATGAAAGGACATGTTACTGTCATTATCAATCAAAATGCATGCTTTGTTTCAATATGTATGTGGACTTTCCACACTGATCTCATTGTGATTAAAACGTATTTTAGTAGGTTATTCATACGAATGACCACACCTAACCTAACCCTACTTTACAAAAAGGCTGCAAAATCATTCAAACGACCCATACGAGCGTAATGGTTGGAGTTGTATTAACTATTTGCTTATTGCATGTATTTCACCTCAATATCCTCACAGGATATTTAACATTAACAATAGATAAAATCATATACTATGCATGACATCACTGATAATGACCACTGATCATATATATTCTGTAGAGAACTCATCAGAGTGTTGTGTCTTTTGCACTTCGCTACACAGAGAGCTGTCCTGTCAGTAGCCAATACTATACTCAACTCTGCTAAAAAAGTACAGTTTAAAACAATGATAAATATATACATCTAAAAAAAACAATAGAGGAAACAGTGGGTTTAGAACACAAACCCTGCAGGGCTTACAGATGATGTCATTTCTCACTGATGAAGGAGAAAACCCAACCGAACACTGAGAGTCATTTTCCCAAATTAACCAGCATGCACACACATCAGACACTGACAACAGCTTGCTGAGTCACAGATCTGATGCTAACATCAGCTTTGAACTGTCATCTCAAACGTTCATGAACCGTTTTATCATGAATTATATGGAAAACCTACATTTTTAAACCTGTTCTGTGAACATGGCATACGCATCTATTATTTGCCATCCAGCTGATATGGTCAAATGTTAATTCATTTATTCATTTATTATTCCTCTATTTTTTTATTTTTTTTAAGTATACACCCTTTGCATGACCCGGCAAAACATGGGCTGAAAAAAATGGTTCCTAAAATCATATCATAGATCATTCATGAATCAATGTGCAAAAATGTCCAAATTTTAAACGTCACAATGGTTTGCTCTGTTATACATTTGCCCTCCTTTTTATAAATTAAAAAATACAATTAAATTGAAATTCTTTGAAATTTAGATTTTTTTTTCTTAAAAAAACATAATTTTTTTCTTTAAAAAATGTTCAATGTTCAATAAATCATTATATGTCATTTATAAGAACACATAAACTGATAATTACCAGTATTATCTCCACTGGAACTATATGAATTAAACGGTATATTTTTAAGTATATTTAGATTGTGACACTAATATCAGAGTATTATTAACTCATTAATTAATGAGTTACACGTGTGTGCACAACTCTGGATGGAAGTGACTAGTGGTTGCTGAGGAACGAAATCCACAAAAATAATCTCATAATCTCATCGTCATCAAGACAATATTATCCTCCTCGCTTTTGGAGAACAAGAAACAGTCTAGTAACGTAACAGAGGAAAGTCTTTCTCCATGGCAACAAATATTATTGTCCATCAGTCAACGAAGAAGCAATCAACACAAGGCTCATCAATAATTCACCAATTATCCTCAGTTCAGTTAAAAGAAGAACCAGCAGCATTCATATGTGTTATAAAAGAAATAAAGGGAACTGCCAGAGGACAGACATTTCTCAAAAGCAACAAACACAAGCATCAACTCTGAACTGTACAAGAACATCAGATGTTGAATTAAGTTAACAAACATACAATAAGTTCGAACGCGACACACTGACGGGAGTGAAAACACACAGCCCAGATGAAAGATCACATTCAGAAAGAGGAGATACATACACAGCTCACTCGATTGCAGTCCGCCCGCACACGTCTGCTTTTTATCTTCTTCCGAAAAGTGATTTTACTCCTAAAACTCATAATTATGCACGAGTTCGCACGCACACATGCGCCGATATGCAGAGGCAGCGGAGAGTCGACTTTAGCGAGAGAAGCAGAACTTTCCTGAGAGCAAGTGAAACCTGTCGGACTGAGCACGTGGTGGAGGGGAAGTAGACCTGCAGTGACATGTGACTTCAGAGAGAGACACAATGACAGTTTATGTATAAAACGCATGCAGCAGAAGTGCATGCAACACATCTGCCGTTTCGGCACACTTATGCGCTGTCAGGGTTTAGTTGAGTCCAGATGTATTTTTATGTACGGGAGAGTAGACGGAAGTAGTTGTATATTCTACATCAGTCTGCATGTGTTTTAGTGTGTAGAGAAGTGAGATGCTGCATATTGGTTGGGCAATGGAGTGATGCATGGATGATGTATGCTTGTACATCCTGGTATCCGGTAACATTTTGGCTTCAAAATCTTTGAAAAAAAGTTAAATGTTTTTAGCGTTCTACCAAAATAGTGACATGTTTAAATACCCAAGCTCGGCGTTCTATTAGAATGTCAACCCTATTCGTTTCACATTCCACAGTCTATAAAAACCTAACAGGGTGGAGAATTTGAAGCTAAATTAGCTGTAGATTTTTCAATGATCAACATCTAGCTGTAACATGTGCAGTTGTGTTGTGTCTCTCCATGTGCTCTGTGTTTTCCTCTTGTGGCCTAGTTCTGTTAATTAGTGATTCCTTTCAGGTGTGTCTCCCTCGTTTACGTTAATTGTCTGCCTTACTTAAGTTGCCCTCTGTTTGTCAGTCTTTGTCTGTCATTGAATGTTACATGGTCTATGTGTAAGCCTCGTGATTCGTTTTGGATACTACTCCACAATTTGATTTATGATTAAAAGACTTTTGTTTATTTTACTCTTGACTCCTGCGACCTCCTTCGTCTTCAATAGACTAAACGTTACACTAGCTAGATGAACATAACATTTATAACCAATCAAAATATAATCAAATGATTTATATTTATATTTGGACAAACGTTCTCCACAATCTAGCCTAACAGGGTTGAACTTTAAGAGTGGGACAAGAAGGAGAACATTTCAAAAACGTAAAAAAAGGGATTGGTGAGAGGTGACATTTACCTCCATTTGTACAGTACAGTTAAAATCCTACAATATCACTTCTTGAAATTGATCTCAGTGGAATCGTAGTCAATTTTGGAACAGGTTGGAAAATGAGTTTAGGGACACAGTAAATGAAGAAAACTATACAAAAATAAATATACGTTTGCATAAATTAGGTGTATGAGTAGTTGAAGTTTAGTCTAGTCTAGGGCTGTGCAATATGGACAAAATAATCATATTGCAATTTTTTGAACGAATATTGCGATTGCGATTTTGGCAACTGTTTTTGCTTTTTCAAAAAAGCTTCATACATACATTCTTAATGTATTCAGTGCATAAAAAAACATTTCACA